>MASP02000161.1:0-146556 GCA_001693025.2 Colletotrichum lindemuthianum | reverse complement strand
ATATTATCTATCTTCTCCTTCTTTAGAGGTATCTAAAAGTCTGAATATAACTATCCTTATATATTATCTTCTCTAAAAAGGAGGTATTTAAATTACAGTAATCTTCCTTTTATTTAGCTATCTTCTCTATATTAGAAGTATTTAAATAGTCTATTTATTTATCTCTTTACTAATTTTTAGATATATAAATTAATCCCACTATATTTATTAACTTAGTAGGATTACCTTCTTAATTATTTTGTAATTATTATTATAATTATTATTTTCTATTCTATCTAGTGGAGTAATTCCTAGTCTGCCTATAAGCTAGGTTTATAAATAACCTACTTAATAATAATCTTATAATATAAAATTATGAAAGTTTATTTAGTGAAGTTATATAAGTATCAGTTTCTAAATATTTTCTAGGTTTCTAGAGTATCTATTAGTTTTAAGAGTATAAATATAACTATTATTTAGTTTTTTTACTTCTAATATAAATCTGTAAATAGCTTTCTTTAGTAACTTTTCTAGTTTTTATATTTATTTATATATTCTTTCTTAATAGTAGGATAATATATTATATTTTTATTATATTATATTAATATTTATTTATTAAGGTAGTATAGAAATATCTCTCTATTTCAGCTTTAAAAACTAAGAGTAGAATAATCTGCCTCTAAGTACTATTAAAATAGGTTATAACTGAGAGGGCCTATCTAGACTAAAACTAACTAACCACCCCCAGTTATAAAACCTGAGAGAAGAAAAAATAGATAGAAAATATTAGAAAAATAGTTTAAAAATGTAGAATTATATTT
Organism: Colletotrichum lindemuthianum; assembly: GCA_001693025.2. NCBI lineage: Eukaryota > Fungi > Ascomycota > Sordariomycetes > Glomerellales > Glomerellaceae > Colletotrichum > Colletotrichum lindemuthianum. The sequence continues at coordinate 145,756 of MASP02000161.1, read as the reverse complement.
ACAGATCTTCAGTCTAAAAGCTAAACTGATCTGAATAGTAGGTCTTGAATTCTGGGGAGAAGAGAAGTTGTTTTTTCTTTCTATCTGTCTGTTATAAACCTCGCTATTTATGCTTGTGAGGCTACTTATATTACGTAAATAGGCCTGTTTACAGACTTAACCTTATTACAGTAGATAAAAGTAATTTAGTCTAGTTTATTAACAAAATTAAGAAACTAAATATTAGAAATAGGAATATTTATATTTATAGTCTGAATAATTATAGAAACATCTATATAGGAACTTACTATATCTAGATAATCCTTATATAATAAGTTTATATAATATTATACTAAGTGAAATATATTAAAACGCTCCAGATAAGAGGTTCCTAAAATACTAAATTATTAGAACCCTAGAGACTTATACTTAACTATAAGAGAAAATTCTATAAAATACTAACTATAGTAAGCTTAACTTTTTACTAGAATCTAAGCTTAACTATAGTAAACCTTAAAAGATTATTTATAGAAAATATTCTAGTTAATTAGAGTAAACTTAATAAAAACGTAAGCTATAAAAAATATATATATAGAAAGGCTATAATAGAAGCTAAAAATAAACTTCTTTACCTAAAAAAGATATATTACTATAAATAGATACTCACTAAAAAGTAAGATATAGAAATATTTAAACTTATAGAGGAAAATCCTTAAAGCTAAATAGAGTATAACTTATTCCTAAAAAACTAGTTACTCTATATTAATTAAGTATGTTAGAAACTATATAAGTAAATAAGTAAGGAAATCTAGCTATTTATAACTATATTTACTCTACACTTAAGAATATAGAAAGAGGAATAAGGACGAAAGCTGTTACTTAGGTATTTACTTAGAAGCAGAAATATAAAGTAAGTAGAAGAAAATAGAAAGTAGAAAATGGGGTAACTAGTTATATATTCTTAAGATATCTAGATATTATATTAATATATTATTCCTATAAAACTTAACTGGAATAATAACTTTTATTAAAGTAATAAAATCGAGTGAATTATTAATATACTTAGTAGTTATAATAATCTATTTCCTTATATCTTTTTCCTTTTTAGGAACTTATTTTCACTATCTGCTATATTTCCTTACAGTTAGGCTACTACTCTATTTTATCTAGTAGGAAATAGTAACACTAAGGAAATTCTTATAGACTATATTTTATATAAATAGGTAATTCTAACTAATAACTTCTAATAGTATAACTTATCTTTTTTTTATTATAGATAATAACTCTATAGAAATTCTACTTACTATATATATTATAATAATATATATTTTATATTTAATTTTCTATCGAATAAATAGAGAATTTATCACTAAGAAGGTATAATCTATCTTTAGGACTAATTTAAAATATACTGAATATATTTACTTTAGTTCCAGATTTAGTATTTATAACTATACTGAGCCTAACTAGATAATTTTAAGTATTCTCTATATTATAGATCTAAGTTTTAGGGTTTGTGTGGTATATAGCTATTAGGATTCTATATAGCTATTATACTTACAGTTTAGTAAAGAGTTTTCACCTTAGGTATAAACTCTTTAAGTTTATTATAAACTTATTTAGATATTACTGAGATCCCTCTTGTGGCTAGCTTCTAATATTAATGAATTTTCTATTTAGGTTTAACTTAGTAGTAATTAGTAGATTAATTGAACGATAGTAAATACTAAGATAATAGTAAATAACAGTAGTATAGATTCTAATATAGAGGATCTTACTAATTAGTAGTAACTAGTAGATTAAACTGCAACTGAGAATTAGGCTCTTTAAGAGGCTCTTATAAAGCTCTAATAGAACTAAGTAGCTTTTATATAGATAATATAGGTAATATAAATTTCCCACGCTAAGTGAAAGTTCCTTCTAATAGGTATCTCTTTTAATAATAATATTCTCTACTTCCCAGTCTGGAGGATAATAGTTTAGTATAAGCTTATAGTTAACTAGTTTTTTATTAGAGGACTAAAGAATTTTTAATAGTTCCTATAGATTAATCTCTCACTAAAAGTCTAAATATAAGTTAGTAATTTCTATATAACCTAGGAGTCTATATATAAATAGAATATTAATATATTCTTCTAGTATCTTACTAACTATTATAAGAACCTCTACTATAGTATCCAGACTCTAGAGAAGATCTAATATATCTAATAGAGGCTAAAGTAAATATTTACTGAATTTTTTATTAAGTTTAAATTAGCTTTAGGATAAGCTGGAGGGCATACCTAGTTAGGCGATATTTAGCTTAATTACTTCTACCTAACTTTCTCATATAGAATCTATATAACTATTATTAGCTACGAGATTAGCTAGATAGACTACTATACTACAGTCTAGCGTTACTATATAATCACTATAGATTTTAAGATCCTTAATATAGAGTTATAAGGTTAGAATTAATTTTAATTCTAACTATAAATAAGGCTAGTAGTTAACTAGAATAGAAATATACTAATAATAAGTATAGAAGCTATATAGGCCACTCTAATATTAATATAACGTTATAATATTATTAGTATTTTTTACTAGGGGAGGCTTAGTAGTAATAATATTATGATAGGTAAGCTGCAGCAGTAAGCTACAGTAAGTATATAGAGAGTTTAGTAAGTAGACTTAGCTACCTTTCAGGCTTATATACAGACTGACGCTTATATTTATTACGGCGCTAAGGATTATTTTATTACTGAATACTAGCTACATTCTACTTACCTACTAATAACTCTAAATATTAATATCTAAGCTATTTAGGTGGATAAAGAGATTAAAGATAATAAGGAAAAAAACTAATCTCTTAGAAGAGATTTTCTGGGGAGTAAAATAATATAACTATTAGTAATATTATTATAGTAATAGATAAAATTAGGAAGATATAAAGCTGGATAGATAAACTACTTTTTTTAGTTTCTATATTAATAAATAATAAATTTTTTATCTCTATCTAGATTCATAATAGTTATAACTATTATAAAGTAGTTAATAAGAATTTTATATTATAATATAATTTTATATTTATTAACTTACTATAGTTTTACTAACTAGATACTATCCTGAGTACTAACTGGAATATAGAAATCACTAAGATAGTTAAAATTTAGATTAACCTTAATAGCTAAGTATCTAAAGCTCTATTTTATATTATACTTAAAATAGTATAACTAGTTATCCTGAAGAAGCTATAATTATAATATTATTAAGTAGTTCTGGATCTTATAAAGAATAAGATAAGGATAGATTTAGTTAGTAGTTTTATAATATAGATTCTTAGTAATAAACTAAAAAGTAAGTTTATTAAGAATTTTACTAATCTTATTAAGTTACTAATTTTGATATCTTTAAGGCTAAAATAAGGAGGATATAAGTAGCTAGTAACTAATCTATTATAAATTAATATAACTTTTATAGCTATACTACTAATAATACTGAAGTAGGAGATACTACCTTTACTAGCTATCTATATTTCTTTAGCAAACCTATTTAATAAGGAGAAGGTTTCTAGCTTTCTATTACACTAAGGGATATATAATTACTATATTCACCTAAAGAAGAATCTAAATAAGATAAAGCTAGACCTCTTATAGGGATCTTTCTATAATATACTAAGAGAGTATCTCCTTAAAATCTACTACTAAATTACTAACCTAATAGATAAAAATTAGGTTTAAGTTAGTTCCTCAGTAGTAGGAATATCTATTTTTCTAGTAAAGAAACTAGGAGGGAAATAATATTTCTATATTAATTATTAGGTTTCTAATATTATTAGTTACTATAATTACTATTTCTTACTATTAATTAAGGAGACTCTATATTTATTAATTAGGATTATATAGTTTATAAAAATTAATATCTAAATAGTATTTTATAAGATCTATATTATAGAAAGAGATAAGTATAAGATTATATTCTAGATATAGTTTAGTTTATTTAAATAGCTGATTATACTATTTAGATTAATAAGTATATCTACTATATTTTAATAATATATTAATAAGATATTTTAAGGGATACTAAATAACTTTATTATAGTTTATCTTAATAATATCCTTAATTATAGTTACAAATTAAAAAGTAACTATAAAACTAAAATTATCTAGATCCTTAAGTAACTACAGGAAGTTAGTTTATATCTAGATCTAGAGAAATATAAATTCTTAGTAAAAAAGATAAAATATCTTAAGTTTATTATTAAGGTAGGGAAGGATATCTATTATAGTCCTAAGAAAGTTAAAGTTATTAAGGAGTGGGAGGAACTTAGGAATATTTAGAGCGTCTGGAGTTTCCTCAGCTTTATAAACTTCTACTATAATCTAGTTAATTATTTCTTAAACCTAATAAAACCTCTCACCTAATTAATATAGAAAAGTATCTTATTCTATTAAGATAAAATATACTAGAAGGTATTTAAAACGTTTAAATTAGTATTTATCTTAAAATTAATTATAGTTTAGTAGGATTCTGAGAGACTTATAATAATTAAAGCTAACTATTTAGAGGTAGTTTTAAGAGGTTATTTTTTATAGGAGGATAAGGAGGATATACTCCAGCTAGTAGCTTACTACTTAACCTAGTTAATTTTAGTATAGTAAAACTATATAATCTATAATAAGAAACTATTAGTTATTATATCTTACCTAAAAGTATAGTTAGTAGAATTATAAAATATTATAGAATTTTTTACTATCTTTTCTAATTATAAAACTCCAGAGTATTTTATAAGTCTGAAGCTTATTTTAGAGAGATAAACTAAGTAAGTAAAAATTCTATTAGAATTCAGTTTTATCCTACAGTATTATTTAAGTTACCTTATAGTATATTTAGATATTCTATTATAGTGGAGCCAGGATAATATTATAAAGCTATAATTACTAATATAGATCCTCCAGCTTATTTAAATTAATATTGAGGATATAGTAAAACTTTCTTAAATAGTCCTAATTAGGATTACTAAGACTGAGGAGGAGGATTTAGAAGCTAAACTAAAAAAGATATATTACTGATAAAATACTAACGAATTACTAAATATATACTATATGGATACTATAATAAGAAAGATATATTACTAATAAGCTGCTAATAGATTACTAGATAGGTATACTATTTTCAAGAATATTATACTACCTACTCTATAAAACTGAGAGATTATAATAATATTAATATATTAAATCTACCTTAAAGTAATCTAGTAGGTATTAAGAATATTCTTACTTATAGTAAATATAAGGATATAAGTAACTAACTACTTAATAGAATCTAATAGAGTATTACTATATTAAAGTTAAATCTGGATCCTGGAGTATACGTTACTAATAATTATAATCTTTTAGATAGTCTATAACTCTCCTGTCCTTAGCTACCTAGATATTAACTTAATATTTATAACTCTCTCGTGGAATTAGTATTAAGATAGGATATTAAGGGATATTAAATAGTTTATACAGATATATAATATCTACTGCTATTTATATAAAAGCTAGTAACGTTATTAGAAACTTTTATAGCTTCTCCCAATTCCTAATTAGTTTTAGTTCTAAATCTCTATTAATTTTATAATAAAATTACTATCTATAAGGAATAAGGATTCTAGGTTTCTTATAATTATTATAAATTAATTATCTAAATATATCTAACTTAAGGTAATAATATTAATATCTACAGAAATATATATAGAGTATTTCTAGGATATTTAGTAGTAGTTCTATAGGTTCCCTATATTAATTATTACTAACTGCAGTTTAAACTGGGTAGGTATCTTTTAGTTAATATTATATTAACTTATAGGGATATAATAACTACTCTTAATATTATTCTACTTCCAGATAGATAGTAGGATAGAATAAGTAATACTAAAGATCCAGATTTTCCTATAGATATATATTACTTTCTTATAGCTAGACTAGCTATTATATATTACTATATATTAACTAGTATTAAATAATAGGGACTTTTTTATTACTAGAGTAAGTCCTAATAAGCTTCTAAATAGTTTTAAGGTAATACTAATTTTATCTCTTTAAGTTAAAAGCTACTTTATCCTCTTAGACTCTAGGAGGACTTTAATATTCTTTACCTACCTTAAAGAAGATATTACTTTTACTTAGGTAACGATAGTATATATATAGTAATATAATAAGATAGATATAAACTGGAGGTAATAAGTAGTAGAGAAGTTCTAAGTAAGTAATAAAGTTTAGTTTTTATTATACTATATTAAGATAAACTAACTAAGTAAGAAACTTAACTAAGTAGCTTATAAGTACTATATTATTAATATATTAAGTCTACTTAATATTATATTTAATATTCTAGTGGATATATACTCTATATTTTATATTAATCTTATTAAATAAGCTGGAAATAATATTTTATCCTTATAGTAATATATAGATATTTATTCTAATTCTATTTTAATATTAGTAAGGAAGGATAGAGAAATATAGAAGGAATATAAAGTAGAGGACATCCTTACTATAAAGAATATTTTAGGATAAAAATATAACTAAAATATAATAGTAGAATAGAAAGAATATAATATTTTAATATAAAAATTACTAGAAAGCCTTATTAATAATAAGGTAGTATTATATTTTAAGTTATAATATAGGGATATTAAAGAAAATAATAAGTTAAAGTTAATTTACTAATAACGAAAAGATATATAAACTATAAACTAGGAATTCTAATAAATATAATAAACTACTAAATTATAATCTAAAAATTTACTTATTATTACTAAAAATATTATTATTCTTCTATATCTCTTTTTCTTCTTTATTACTCTTAATAGTAATTAGGAGCTCCTCCTTATAACTAGAGTATTAGAACTAGAGGTAGGTAGTAGTAATAATATAGTTACAATAAATAGGAGAATTACTTTCAGTAAGACTAAAAATATAACTGCAGTAGTAATAGGGGGTACTTTAAGTACTAGAGTATATTATAGTATTCTGCTATAGGATATTAGCTTAATAAAGAAGGAAAGGAAGGGGAAAGATAACTTATTATTATTTATATAATACTAATAAGGCTAGTAGTAAACTACTAGAGGTTAAAGATAGAAGTGGAAGTAAGGATATTCTTACTATAGGTAGAGGAGGTTATAAATATAGTAATAATATATACTAGAGGCTCCTACTGAGTATAGTAGAGGTATTTATTATAATATTAGACTATAATAGAGAAAGTAGCTAATAGGATAAGAATATAATAGCCTTTAAAGCTATCTATATTAATAGAAACTATATCTTTCGTGAGAATAATTTAGCCTATAGTAATTAGGTGTTACAGCCAGCCTTAGGTCTAGCAGAGGTGAGTCTGTTAGTAGTAAGTTGAGGCTATAATATGTAGGTAACAGTATTATCGTTATGCTGATGAGATCAGGTCTTCAGGGCTCACAGTGATCAAGTGTAAGTCCAACAAGAGGGTTGTAAGATAATCACAAAGGTAAGGCTGAAAGTCTCAGAAGAGATTAATAAAGTTGATTACTAAAGAGCTATAGAAGTCTAACCTTAAGTAGACTTAAGTTTATCCTATATATAAATCCTGATCCTTAGGGATTAATATCCTGAAGTTAGTCCTCACTATAGACTACCCTTAGCATATCGGTCTTAACCTAGGGACTACTTATTATAGATTAGTCCTCTCCTTATTACTACGTAATTTATACTATAGTTCTTCCATACTAAGCAGAGTCCCTATTATTCCTATATTATCTTACATACAAAGGTCCTGTAACTACTGAATGCCTTATGGGGCATTCCCTAGTCCTGTAGTTCCAACAGGTTATAATATCAGGTCTCCCCTCCAGAGGTTTTATCCTCAAGACCAACATAAGTAGGTAGCTGCATCCTTACCTAAATATAGGTTTCTTCCTTTCTTCCTTTTATTACTAACACCATATTAAGTCATATCATTAAACAAAAATCCGTCTGGACCCAGGTCAAGAATTATAAGTATGCTACCTTACTGGAGTTTATATCAAGTCATTTAATTAATCCTAACATACCTTATACTTAATACTTTTATATAAAAGTTACTTATTATTTTAGTGAAAGTTTATTAAGGTGTCATCTATGTATTAAAGTGAAGAAACCTTGCGATAGGGTGTTTATAGCTTCCACCTGTGGGTTTTCTTTATTCCCTGTATGTGTCTTGTTTTACTGATTTATTTGTAGTGCAGAAGTTGAATTCTCAACAGAAAGAGTGGAATAAGAAAGAAAAGAAAGCTAGTAAAGAGCTTCTAAAGTTTCACACCCAGTTTATATAATTACAGTCTCAGATAACTAAGGCTACTAGTTATTTATTATAAATTTATATAATATAAAAGAAGATTTATAAGAGACAGTCAGAGGTATTCTAGAGGGGAATATAGGAGGTAGATATAGAGGATAATATTAGTCCTACTTTAGGTGGTTCTTTAGAATAGGTGTTAGGTGCTTATAAGTAGTGGGTAGTAAGTGATCTTCAGTTATTAGGTATACCTAATAATACTAATTAGGGTTTATTCAGTTTTAGGGAGGATTTTATTGGTTTAGGTCCCCTAGTGGAGAGTTCTGGTGATTCCTAACCCTCAGGGTATAATATTCCTAGGTATAGAAATATTTTATCTCCTTGAGGTCTTTTATCTAGCTAATACTTAGGTTAAGAGTGTCAAATACGAACTGGTCTATTAACCTGAATTGCAGGTGTCGTGGTTAACCTGTTAGCTTATTGTTCCCAGTATTCTTAAAGTTCTTTAAGGTGTTTGACGCTAGATACTGGTTCCCATGTATTTTCTGCGTGACTGTATCTTTTCTATTTGATAAGGTATTATATCTCAGTATTATCTTGCTAATTAATATGGTTAATGATTTATTCTACTTCATATTCTTATTCTAGATTAACTTCAATATAATCTATCATATAAGATCCTTTTAATACTGGTTCAAGAAGTGAAATATGAAAGACTGGATAATATCTTATAGTATCTAGTAATAAAAGTTCATAATTAATATTCAAGATTTTACGAATAATTTCAAAAGGTCCAAATTTCTTAAAATCCAATTTATCACTTAGTTATTTAGTCTTAATATTTCATCTAGTAAAGTAGACACTATCTCCCTCCTCAAAGATTAGTCCTCTAATCCTTAAAGTGTTAGCGTATTTACATATTCATTATCTAATAAATTCAAGTTCTTTCGGGAGTTTATCCTGGAGTTTACATAACTTTAAAATATCTACTATCACTTTTACTACTTATTCTCCTTATTAAGGTTCTCCATATACAGTAGGATTAAATCTATAGTTTAGATAGAAAGGTGATTCTTTAGTACTTTCTCCTACTATACTATTATAGGTAAATTAAGCTGTTAGTAACAAAATGACCTAATTATCTTATTAGTAGTTAATATAGTATCTAAGGTAGATTTCAAGAATCTAGTTAATATATTCAGTCTGGCTATCAGTTTATAGATAGAAAGCAGTAGACAGACAGTACTTCACTCTAAGTTACAAAATCAGGGATTTCCAAAACTTAGACATGAAAAGTTTATCTCTATCAGACATAATTTCCTGAGGTAGCCCATATTAACTAATAATAGTTCTGAGGAAGATATATATAAGGTCTTCTACTATACTTAATTCTTTATAAGGAATGAAGTAGGTATATTTAGTAAGTCATTCCACTATAATAAGAATACTGTCATAGTTTACTCCAGTGAGTAGTTCTCATAACTTTAGTAGTTTAATAATAAAGTCTAAGGAAATTAATTCCCAGAGCTTTTAAGGCACTAGTAAGGATTATAATTTACTATAAGGTTTATATTAGCTAGGCTTGCTTTTGAGGCAAGTCTCGCAATCCTTAATCATATTAATTATATCTTATTATATAACCTTTCTGTTATAATATTATCAAATTCTTTTAAATATTTTAGTGACTCCTTAATATCCGTATGCTGGTGCACTATGAATATTTCTAATTATCTTATATATTATTCTTCTAGTTATACTGATACTAACTCATCTAGCAATCAAGAGCAGCTTCTATACAGATATAAGGTTTCTATCTGTATCTATTTTAAGGATAACCTATATTTCTTCTAGTACCAGGGTATTATAGTCCAGTCTTCAACTGAGTGCATCAGCTCTTCCATTTTCTGTTCCTTTATAGTAGATAATACGAAAGTTAAATTCTAAAAGAAATTCTAACTATTAGATTTATTACTTATTAAGGTTCTTAGATATTATAAAGTGTGCGAGGTTCTTATAGTCTATATAAACTTAAACTTTATATTTAGTTCCTAAGAATTATAGTCTCTATTCTTAAAATACTTTAATAATAACTATAAGTTCTTTATTATAGATCTAATAGTTAAGTTCTAGTCCACTGAGTTTATATAAATAGAAGGCGTAAGGGTGAAATACTCCCTTAGTGTCTCATTATCCTAGTTATCCTCCTATAGCATAGTCTGAGGCGTCAGTCTTAACTTTAAATAGTTTATCAGGATCTGGAATTATGAAAACAGATTCTAAAATAACCTAGTTCTTAATATCCTAAAATACTTCTTTTTATCTATTAGTCTAATTAAACTTAGTTTCTTTTTATGTAAGTTTAGTAAGTAAGATTATCTTTTTTATATAATCCTTGAGGAATCTTCGGTAAAAGTTAGCAAATCCAAGGAAAGCTTGGATTTCCTTAACGTTTATCAGTATAAGCTAGTCCTTAACTGCCTGAATCTTCTTAATTAATATCTTAATTACATCTAGTGTAATAGTAAATCCTAGGTATTCCACTTACTATATATGAAATTCGTTTTTCTCTAGTTCAACTAGTAACTTAGCTTACTAAAGTTTCTAAAGTACTTTATAAACATATTCCTTATATTCTTCAAGCATTCTTAAGTAGATAAGGATATTATTAAGATATATTATACAAAAGATATCTAAGTATTTGCGTAGCGTGTGGTCAATTATAAATTAAAATGTTACGGGTGTATTAGTAAGTCTGAAAGGTATTATAAGGTATTTATATAGTCCTTTTCTTATCCTGAAAGCAGTCTTCCATTCTTCACCCTCTTTAATTCAGATAAGGTTATAAGCTCCTTTAAGATCAAGAGCTGTAAACCAGTTAGCTCTATAAAGTTAGTCTCATAGTTCTAATATGAGTGGTAGTAAGTATCAGTTCTTAATTATTATATTATTAAGTTATTAATAATTAACGTAAAGTTATAGCTTACTGTTTTTCTTTAGTATAAATAGGATTAGGCTTCCTGCTAGTGATATTGAATATCTAATATAACCTTTCTTAAGGTGTTTGTTAATATACTTATTAAGTACTTCTATTTCTATTTAATTAAGTCTATAGATTTTACTGAATCTAGGTTCCTTCCCCTCCTTCAAAGGGATCTTATAATTATAGCTTGTATGCTCTAGTAGTCCAGTTTCAAGTTCTGCTGCGAAAAGTGTTTCATAAATCCAGTATTTATTAGGGATAGTCTAAAGTTAATCTATCTTATTGTTAACTCTTGCTACTTCTGTAATAATTAATATCCAGGCTGCTATATCCTTAATTTATAGGTAGGTAATAAATCTTTATACTCTTAGAGTTATATCTAATTTATATAGGATCTTATTATCTGGAGAGTCCTCAGAAACTAAATCCTTCTATTAGAGATAGCTAGTCTTCTAATCTATCTGTAAGTTATTCTTTTATAACTATAGGATTCCCAAGATAATCTCCTGATCACCTATCTCTATTATATTAAAGATACAGTCTTCCTTCCAGCTATAGTAGTTTAAAAGGAGGTATATAGTCTCTAAGTTAATAATACCTCCACTATACTTAACACTTTCTCCTTCAATAGTATATAACTAATATAGTTCAGCTTTCATTATCTATAGGATCTATCATTTATTTACTACTCATAGTAATATAAAGTTTCCTTGAATGCTATAATTAATTAAGGTTTATATCTTATATCTATTTACTATTAGGTTGAGATGAAGGTATTTATTATTATATTCTACTGTTACTAAATATAAGGACCTTATCTAAATTACCTTTCTTTATCCTTATTTAGTAGGTAAGTCTAGTTTTTTAACTACTTATAGTATCTCTATTCTAATATTATTCTATCTTTATAGTAGTAGGTTATAATCCTTCCTTCCTAAAGTACCTTACTGAGTGTTAATTCTCTATACTTCAGTATTAGTAGTATTAGTCTATCTTTAGTATCTTTTCCTTACTTCCAAAGTTCGTTACGTTAATAGCGCCATTCTCTTACCTTATTAATATAGTGAATTATATAGTAATCTAACTCACAGTCTGTCTATTCACTAATGATATTATTTGCGTATACTATAGGGTAGTCTTCACTAGGTGTAAATATTATAAAGTAGTCTTTATTAAAATATCAAAATTCCTAAAATAGTAGATCTATATTAAGATATATATTCAGAATTAGATTATACTTAAATTATCATAGAAAGAATTATCTATCAAATTTATTACTAAGGTGTAGTATATAGTTATCTTATACACAACATACCTAAAAGATAATTTAGTAAGCTGGGTGATTAATTTGTAAAAGTTTATTATCTATACTACAGAGAATTATCTTAAGGTAGTTTAGAGTCTGATTACCTAAAACTCTATAAAATATAATAAATTACTTATCTTAAGTTAGATAAATCTTCTTAATCCTAAGTTACTTACCTTCTTCACTACCTAGTTACTACAAAATAGAGGATCCTGAGTCTATAATAGTATCATTATCTAACTCAGTATTATTATTAATTAATCTAAACAGGTTACTTAGATTAATATAGATTCCTAGACTAATTTTAATATATCCTTACTAATAGAGGTTATTAAATTATTCCTTAACCTTATATTCTAACTTATAATACTTAACTATAGTAAGGATCTTTATTAGTATTCTGTTGCTTACTTTAAGTTATTGCGTGAAAGCTCAAGTGAGAGGTAGGTTTCCTCTGGCATTAGTTTTTTACTAGATTTAATACTGAATCTTCTATAATAGCTATCTATCAGATATTTAGCTGATCCTGCGGTAAAGTTCTCTCTCAGCTGCCTGCAGCTATAGTAATACTACTTTATTCTCTTACGCTCAGTCTTATTCAGAAACTAGTATAAAATCTTCTTCCTTCTTAATAGTGACTACTACCAGCATCTTCTTAGTATGCAGTAGTATATTGCATGATATAGTATTATATCCTGATTATCTAGAAGGTTTCTTAGGATACTATCCTATATTATCCTTAGATCCTTAGTGTATAATATAGATATTATCAAAATAGGCTATCCAGATTAGAGAGATATAAAGTATTTCCTTCTTAGTGATATTGACTTATCAGGTTTATTCAGATACTAGCTGAAATTATTATCCTTACTGCTGGCGCTTAAGTAAGCAGCAGTCTTTAGCTATATATCCTAATTTATTATAATTATAGTATTTAAAGTCTTATTATTTATTATCTTTAATAGTAGCTTCAGTAGTAAGGTCTATAGATTCACTATAATAACTGTGAGATATACTTTATTATAAGGTAAACTATTATTTAGTTTCCTAATTATTATATTAGCTCCAGTAGGTATATAGTGGTCCTTAGTACTTATATCCACTATTAGGTTACTAAAGTTATCACTATTCACCTTTCTTATAGCGATACTTAAAGAGTTAGTTATTAATCTTAATAGTAAGTTCAGTATATATAATAAAGTTGCTAGGTCTATCTTACTTAACAAGTTTATCTTTAATATCTTCCTTTAGTCCTTAATAGAATATAAAGATCTTAATATTATTAATATAGTTAAGTCTAGTATAAATATATCTAAATTCAGTTATATAATATATAGCTGCATCTTTCTATTTGAAAGCTATAAGGTCTCATTTATACTGTTATTACTTATCTGGTTCTTAGAATAGTAAGATTAAAGCATTTTTAAAGTTATAATAGCCTGTAAAGATAGTCTGAATCTCTAGCTTAAGATTATTCTAATTATAGGTGAGAAAATTAGTAAGATAAGGTTCAAACCATATAAAAGCTCTTCCCTTAAAAAATAAAGTAGCATAAATAATTTATTTAATTTTATCCTTAAAGCTGAAGTTATTAAATTAATAATAAGCTCTAACTTAAATAAGGAATCCTTTAAGGTATCCAGAAGTTCTATTAAAAACCTGAGATATATTAAGTTAAAGTTTCTTATATAATTTAACTAGAGTCTGGATAATATTAGCAGTAGTGTAAAGAATATTAACCTCCTGCTGAAGAGTAAGGAGTTACTACTGATCTAGATTATTATAGAGATTCTACTAAAGTTAACAGACTTCTGCAGTATTACTGTTAATAATCTCCTGTATCTTAGCTATATCTCTATTAGTCTTCTGGAGCTATTATATAAGCTTAGTAATGTTATTCTCTTTATCACTAGAGGATTTAATATCCTTTATTTCCTAGTTTAGAGTCTTAATAGGTTATTTACCCTTAGGGGGTATTCCTTAAGAACCAGAAGAAGTAGAAGGAGTTTAGTATTTAGCAGATATAGTGATATTCTTTCCTAAATACTATTAAGTAAGCTTCATAGGGTTAACTTACTAAATAGGAGTAATTAAAGTGTTATAGCTAGCCTTAGGTCTAGTAGAGGTAAGTCTATTAGTAGTAAGTTGAGGCTATAATATATAAGTAACAATATTATTATCATACTAATAAGATCAGGTCTTCAGAGCTTATAGTAATCAAGTATAAGTCTAATAAGAGGGTTATAAGATAATCACAAAGGTAAGACTGAAAATCTCAGAAGAGATTAATAAAATTAATTACTAAAAAGCTATAGAAGTCTGACCTTAAGCAGACTTAAGTTTATCCTATATATAAATCCTGATCCTTAGGGATTAATATCCTGAAGTTAGTCCTCACCATAGACTACCCTTAGCATATTAATCTTAACCTAGGGACTGCTTATTACAGATCAATCCTCTCCTTATCGCCACGTAACTTATACCATAATTCTTCCATGCTGAGCAGAGTCCCTGTTATTCCTATGTCATCTTGCATACAAAGGTCCTGTAACTACTGAGTGCCTTACGGGGCGTTCCCTGGTCCTGTAGTTCCAACGGGTTGTAACATTAGGTTATTAATTTAGCAACCAGTAGTATAAAACTTAGCACTTATAGTAAAGAGGTTATAATCCTATCTATACTTACTTTTTATTATAAAGTATTAATAGTAGGAGAAACTACTATTAAGTATATAAGATTATAACTTTTTAGTGTAATTCTATTTAGTATAATATAGAAGGTAAATAGAGGGAACTAACTAGAGGGGGAGGTTAGACTTATTATTAGAATTATCTTTAATAATATAACTACTATAAGTATAAAGGGGAGGAAGCTTAGGGAGGTTATTTAGGGGACCAGCAGCAGTAGATATAGTATTAGTAATAGGGAAGGAGGGTAAAATTACGGTAATTTAGCAGTATTAAGGCAGACGCAAAAAGGGGAGGTTAAGTTATATATTAAAGGAAGGAAAGATACAGAGGGTAGAGGAGAGGAGAGCTTATTTTATAGCTATAAGGGAGGATTAGTTAAGATATTAGATTACTTAATTATTAATCTGGATATAGAGTAACTTAATTTTTATTATTAGCTGCACTGTCTGATATTGGAGGTATATTAGGAAGGTATAGTAGTGGCTGATTTTTGCTACTAGCTGGAGGTTAATATATAACTAAGTAAGCTTGAGGTTTATAATAACTATTATTACTATAGTAATAGAAGGGGGGATTAATAGGGAGTATATTATAGACTTAAGCTTTAGAGCTTATATAGTATACAGCTATTAAAGCCCTATATAGCTACTATACCTATAGTCTAGTGAAGAGTTTTCACCCTAAGTGTAAACTCTTTAAGTTTATTATAAACCTATTTAGATACTGCTGAGATCCCTCTTATAACTAACTTCTAATACTCTATTAATAAAAAGATAACTACTTTAATAACTAAAACTTAGAATCTTAAAAAGATAATTCTAAATATCTTTAAATATTAGGATTTTAATATAATAGATAAAATAAGATTTTATAATAATAGAAAAAATCTATCTTCTATAAAATATTTTAATATAATTAAGATAAAAATAAATTATTTTCCTATAATAGATAGGACTAAGTTAGATTATTAGTATATTACTTACTTTAGAGAGAGCTTCTAAGGAGATATAAAGAAGTAGTAAGATAAGTAAGTTCCTCAAGATAGATAGAACTAGGAAAAAATCTTTATAATTTTTACTACTAAGTACCCTAAAGAATAGAAACTTAAAATTAATACTCTCACACTATCTGAAACTCTTAACTTTATAAGGAAGGTAAGTAAGATAATCTCTATATACTTAAAGTAAGCTTATAAATTAGATATTAAGATTCTAATAAAATATTTAATCAAGCTAGTATACTAAACTCTACTATATATATAAGATAGTAAAAAGGATAAGATCTTTTAAAACTAAGTATATAATTATCTATATATAGATAAGAAAGTTAAGTAGAATATAAATATTCCAGTTGATAATCTAATTTTAGAAGAGTTTTATATTTATATTAAAACTTACTATAACCTAACTATAATTAAATCTAAAGATACAGACTTAGATAATAAAAATAGTAACCTTACTTATTTCAAGAAAATATAGCTCCAGATAATAAAGTAACAGAAGAAAATATAGAAGGAAATATATAAATTCCTAGTTAATATTACTATATAGGAAATATAAAAAGAAAGATATATATATTAAATATCTAATAATAAACTTTATAATAACTTATCAGGCTAATATAATACTATCTCAGATAAACTATACTAATATTTTAACTGCAGAGAATAGAACTACTAAGTTTCTATATACTTTAAAAATTATAAGAGTAGTAGAAATTAGAATACTAATAAGGAGAAGTAAGAGAAAAATAAAGTTAAAATACTAAAAGTTAGAAAAAAACAGCTTAGAAAGGCTACTAACTTTATATTTAGCTAAATCTCTATTATACAGAGAGATAACTAGAATTTAGGTAGAATTATAGAAATTAATAATAATAACTAGATAGTTTTAATTAATAATATTCAGACTTATAAGATATCTAAAGTAATCTTACCTATTACTTACTATAGGAAAGTTAGTAAAGCTACTACCTATAATAAAGTAATATCCCCTATTAAAAACTAAATTATATTAGTTCTCTATACTAAATAGGAAAACCCCACTAATAATAATAATATAGAAATATATATTATAACTAAAGAACCAGCCTAGTAGAGGGAGAAGACTAGATTTACTAGAAGGATATACAGACTACTTAATAATAATCTAAAGAAGGATCATTAATTAAATAATAAAAGAAATAATTAGTATTATAGTAAGATAGGCTATAATTAAATAGAGATAGAATAGAGAGCTATACTAAAGTTAAGATCTACCTATAATTAAACCTAACAGAATACTACCTAAGCAGATAATAATATTAATATAGAAAATACTAACCCTAAAGTTATTAATATAAATAAATATAATACTAAAAGATAAATAGAGCATCCTACTAGTATTAGCTATAGAAGAATCCTACAGTTCTAATAAGATCCTACAAATAGTAATAGCTTCTCTATTATAATTATTAAAATATATAAGAATAAAATACTGAAAGAAATACAGACTACTAAGATACATAAGGTACCTAAGTTTAGTATCAGTAAAATGCTAACTAATATAACTTATAACTTATCTATATTATAGTTACTATAAATTAGCCTACAGGTTCACTCTAACTTTAATTAGCTAATTCAGACAGAAGAAAGCTTAAAAAGAGGGATGATAAAAATATAATAATTAAGCTATTATATTAGCTTAGTAGCTAGTAGCTAGTTAAAGAAGGAGAAATATACAGATATTAATAGAGATGAGACCTTAATGTTTAATATTATATAGCTTCTTAACTTGGGAGTTTCTATAACACTAAGTTATATTAACAGGAAAGTTAA
Organism: Colletotrichum lindemuthianum; assembly: GCA_001693025.2. Lineage (NCBI taxonomy): Eukaryota > Fungi > Ascomycota > Sordariomycetes > Glomerellales > Glomerellaceae > Colletotrichum > Colletotrichum lindemuthianum. The sequence goes on along the minus strand of MASP02000161.1, from coordinate 127,706 downwards.
AAATATTAAGACTAGAATAATCCTACTAAACTCTAGATTAACTTATAATATTATTAACTCTAACTTCCTTAATAAATATAAACTGCCTATCATCAAAATAAAGAAACTAATAATAATAAAGCTAGCTGACAGAAAGATAATATCTATTTAATATTTTAGGTTATTGAAAGTTCTTATTAGGAGAATTGAGAGTATTATATAAGTATATATCCTTAGGCGATCTGACAAATAGGATTTACTACTCAGAAAGTAGTAATACTAGAGAATAGATATAGTAATTAACTATAAGAAGGAAATTATATATATATACAGAATAAACAGTAGGAAAACTCAAGTGTAAATTAAGCTCTCACTAAAAATCCTTAAGATATAGGAAGATATTAAGAAGTATAGCTATAAGTATTATAATAAGTAAAATAATAATAACTCAGGTAATAATAATAATAACATAATTATATAAGAACTTAAAAAACGCCTAAAGATATAGTATAAGAAGCTTTATAAGCTCCTTAGTAACTTAAAAAACTAACTACTTAGTGTAATATCTAGAAGGTTACTAAGTTATCCCACTACCTCACTAGAAGACAGGTAGGCTACAGCCTACTAATAAGTATATTATTATACTATAAATGAAAATTTACAGAATATATAGACTCTAAAGATATAAAAGAGAGTATTTTATATTAATTAATATTAATTTAGAATAGTATAACATAATATACTATTTTAACTAACTACTTCTACTATATAGTAGGTAATAACATAATAACACTATTGATAATAGTATATCGTTTAAGTTAGATATTAATAAAAATATTATTAATAAATCTAAATAATATAATATTATATTGTAAATAATTATAGTAGGCTGCAGGTCTGCAAAACGATAATATAACAGAAAATAACAGAAAACTAAAGAAAAACATTATAAATAATAAATATAGAGCGTTACTAGATACTTACCCATATTATATTCCCCTACACCTAAGGGAGACACTTAAGGAAGCTCTTACAGCTAAACGTCCTTCAGTTACACTAAACCCCTCAAAACTTAAAGAGTATATAATAACTAATAAAGAGAGTAATACTTTCTACACTAGGAAGGTAAAGATATTTTTATAAAATATAATATAAAATATAGAATCTAAATAGCTTTTTAGAAAAACTACCTCTCTATATAATAATAATATATTTAGATAGAGTAATTTTATCTCAGTAGGGATAATATAGAAATTATAAGTTATAAGGTAACTATAATAGGATATAGAGGGGAGGAGATAACTAACCTATCTATAAGATACTATTAATAAAGTTATATAAACCTACACCCAGGGAATAATAAGAAGTAATAATCTAGATATTATAAAAATAATAGAAATAAGAGAAACCTTATTATATTAACTATAAACTATATAGAAAGTCTATAGCTTTATAGAGAATAAATTTATCCTAAAGATTCAGCCTCCTATAAATAGAAAGCTTAATTTAGAAATAATAAGCTTACTAAAGAGAAAGCTAGAGAAGTAAAAGATAGCCTAAGAAAGATCTAAAAAACTATAAAAGAAACTTAATAGAAAATAAGATATTAAGAATAGAAATACTAATACTCTCTAATTGAATAATATTCAGCTAAATTATATTAATAATTATAAGGTATTAAAACAGAAGAATAAATATAATATAATACTTTAGAGCTAACTCTACAGAAAAGTAAAAATAATAAGGAACCTAAAGGAAGATAATAGATAAATCCTACAAGATAATAATATCTATATTATATTTAATAAGTAGAGAATTAAACTTAATATAGCTTACTGGAAGTATATAAAGATAGGAGGATTTTAGGATAATATAATTAATAAAGATAACTTCTCAGAAGAAAAGTCTAAACTTAATAGAGATAAGCTTAAAGATCCTAACTAGATAGAACTTAACCCTAAGAATATTAGAGATATTCTACTACCTACTATATAAGGTAACCTAAAGCTAGAAAAACTAATATATATAGATAATAAGATAAGATAACTACTAAGAAATAGTATAGTATCTATACTATTAATAAATAAGTAAAACTTCCTTAATAACTTATTAGAAAAGGAAATAATATCTATATTTTAAGAAATAACTAATACTACTCAAAATAATATTAATATTTAGTTTAATATTTTAGATATTTATATTAGTAATATAGTAGAAACTCCAGAGTAGTAAGTAAAACTCAAGAAGTTTTACTATACTTTTAAAAACTACTTTATTAAGATCCTCACTGAAATTATATAGATAAACCTACTTAAGTATATAATTAACCTACTACTTAGGATTATTTCCAAAATTAGAAAGTAAATAAAATATATTAGAATTAAGAAAGTATTTATAGTAATTACTTTTCTAGAGATAGAGAAAGTTTCTATTATCTATTAACCTTATAGGAATTAAGAATAGAATATAAATATATTATTCTGAAAATACATTAATAAGCCTGGAATGCTGAGAATTATCTATAATTTCTAATCTGTAAATAATAATATATTAAAGTCTACTTATTCCTATTATAACCTCGAGACTGATATAGATTCTATCTTCTGTAGCTAACTAAGAATATATAGTTAGACTGATATATTAAATAGGTTCTAGAGTATACTAATCTGGAAAAGTAATAGATATAAAGTTACTATTATTAAACCTAATAGTATATATAAGTATATTAAAATAGTATAAAGCTTTATAGAAATTCTATTTACCTATATAAAATTTAGTAATATTATATTTAGATATTATTATATTAATAGTAAGTATATCCTCTCTCTAATAGAATACTTTCTATATCTTAATACTAATTTATTAATTTATATTAATAATTATAACTATATATTAGAAACCTTTAATAATTACTTTCACTTTCTCTATTATTACTACTTCCTAAGGGTAGTATAAGCTCTAATCCTACTATATAAAAAAAAGATATAACTCTTTATAGATAAGCTTAAGTCTATAGGATTTAGGATTACTAATAGGAAAGTATAACTATTAATCTAACACTATAAGAAATTGATAAAATAGAAGGAGGAATTTAATAAGATACTACTATAATTATAGGATAAACTCTCAAGATTTATCTACCTTACTCTCTTTATATAAAAATTTATATTTAGTAGAGTGAATTTCAAAATTATTTTTAAGATTATATTATTTAAGGACATATAAAAGTAAATAAAGATAAGTAGAAAAAGTATATAATATAAATAGATATTTAGGGAGAAACTATAATAAATATAGAAATACTATAATATACTGAATATATTATATAACGTAATATAAAATAATACTACCTATAAGGTAAACTTAACTACCTAATTCTACCTTACTACTAACGTAAGTATTTATATAATAGATACTATCTTAATATAATTTCCAGATAATATTCTAACTAATATAATAATTATTAATACTAACTTTAAGAGAACTTTACTAATTATATAAATATTATTCTAACTATCTAATTAAGGAAAGAAATATTTAATTCCAGAAAAGGAGATACTTACTATTATAAGAGCCTTAGAGGAGGTATAATAGTTAGTTAATATAAGTCTATATCCTATTATTATATATACTAATTACTAAAATATAATTTAGATAATAAATAACTATAATAAAGTTTACAGAAAAGTAGTAAAATAGATTAAAAAATTTACTAAAAGTAATATTCTATATATCTATAGGCTAAATATAAGTAAAGTAATTAGAATTATAGATAGCTTAAGCTGACTGTATATATAACTATAAGATAAGCTATAACTAATTAAGGAATACCTTACTTTTAAAGCTAAAGTTTGTAATTACTAACTTATCCTTAATATTACTACTTAGTTTAGATTAAGCTAATAAGATACTAAGGAAAAATATTAAGGTAATAAGGAAGAAGAAAAAGATATACTAGAAACTCTATAAGTAAATCTGGAAGATAATATAAATAATATATAAATATATACTTAATAGAACTATTTCTAGCTAATCTTACCTTTCTAAAAAATAATAATCTATAAGGAAGACTAAGAAATTCTAAGATAAAAACTATTAACTAAATAAAAACTACTAAACTAATATAGAGATATTATATTAATATTTATTAAGAGAAAAAATATTACTAAAGAATAAATAAGAAACTACTAAAAACTAATTAAAAGATAAATACTATTCTTCTGTATATATAATTTCTAACTAAAATATACTAAAAGAAATAATAGTTTAGTAATATATATTACCTATAAGAATATACTAGAGGTATTATAGAAAGTTTATAATAAGAGAGAATATTTTAAAAAACTAATAATAATAACTATTCTAAAAGGAAAATTTTACTAACTATTAAGAATATAAGATATTATAGAATATCTAAAATTCTATAGAGTATACTATCTATATAGATCTTAACTAAATTATAATAACTTTTAGAAAATTATAATATTTATATTCTAATTAATAGTAACTATTAACTTTACAGATAAAATTAAACTAACTACTAAGGATAAATTAAAATATATCTTAATTAGAGTAGATTATTTTACTAAATATATTATTTTATAAGTATTTACTTAAGTTAATATTAATTTAGTTTATAATATTTAGGAATTTATATAGTTACTATACTTTAGATAGCTTAAAGTAATTTACTCTAATAATAGATTCCACTTTAATAATATAAAATTCCACACTCTTATAAAATATTATAAAACTTAAGTAATCTATAATCTTATTATATATTTATAGTTAATAGGAATTATTAAGTAAATTATTAAGATCTTATCTAACCTAATAAGAAAATAAATATAAATAGTTAATATTTAGAAGTAGATAATATAGTATAAGAAAATATCTAACTAAATATATACTATTAACTTATAATATATATAGAATATTAGTATCTCTCCTAATATAATAATAATAAATTATAATACTTCAAAGTTAGATATAAGAATTAAAAATATTAACTTAATACTAAAGTTTCCTAAAAATCTTAAAGGAGATATAGAATTTATAATATTAAAATAGAAAATTAGCTTAATAGAAACTAAATAAGAGATTATTATAGCTAATTATATTAATATATATAAAGAAATAAGAAGCTAACTAGAATATATATATATAGAGATAGTAGAACTAATTATTAAATTTATAATATAACTATAAAGCTTCAAGCTAGAAGAACTAATCTATAAAAAGGAAAATAAAGATAGTAAGAATAAGTTAAAGTTTAAAATTTTATAGAGCAGACTGAAGTAAGTTATTAATATTATTATAAAAGTAATATACTAAATTCTAAATTAAGATAAAAATAATAAAAGAGAAACTAGAAAAATCTATATATCCTACCTAAAGAAATACTATCTAAAACCTGAAAGACTAATTAGTTAACTATAATTTACTCTAAACTAAATATCTAACACTATAAAGTATATCTATAAGTAAGATAATTAATATATAGGAGAACTTAATATAATATACCTCTAGGAATATAGAATATAAAATAGAGGAAACTAAGAAAAATATTAATAAGGAATATAGTATAGAATATAAGATATTATAGAAGATAGAGACTTCTTAGTATTTTCTGAGATAACCAGATTAGTTAACTATAGTCCTAAATAGTCTATAGATAACTAATATAACTAAGTAAACCTAATAAGGATAAACCCCTCTACATACATAGCTCTGCATTAGCTACATTAGCCACGCCCGCTAGGCAACATTCTTAGAAGAATCATAACGCTTTTTGCTAAGTTTTCAGGTGCGAGTTACCTAGTGCAAGTAAGCATGTCAGGGCAAGGAGATGCGGGATTGAAGCTGATCTGACAGACGGGGGCCATACTCGAGTGATATGGCAAGCGGCTCCTCTCCGCCTCTCCGAGAAGCAGTATATGTCAATGGCACGACGTCGGTGATGGAGTGCGGGCAAATGATGGCTGAGAGGCAGCGCCGTTTTCGGGTAGGCCGGAAGCAGGATGGCATTCATCAGCTCTCGCCATGTCGTGGGTGTCGTGTACGAGAGGCACTAAGGAACCCCTCATGCGACCGTAGATCAGCCATGTTGACCCACGCTATGCCACGGCGTCTGAGGAAGACTCGAATTCCGTAAAGCAAGTTGCTGGTTGTGTGGTGCAGTGAAGAGTTGAAAGGCTCTCGACGTCAGCTCAAGCGACAATACAGGGAATGGAACGAATGGTCAAAGTGGAAGTGCTTTTACATGGCAAAATCCCAACAGTCGCCTGATGGAGCAGGAGGAAGAAGGAACCCTCGAAGGGTCCCGCCAAGACCCACCTTCCACGCCAGCCTTTTGCCCCTCCCCATACGGATACTTAACTGAGCATGACCACATCTACGGTGTGCCTGATGCCTTGGGGATTCGGCAGAAAAGGCAGTAAAGACACTGAGTGTTGGTTCGCTTTATCGAGAAACCCAACTTTGTCAAGTAAAGGGAGATTTCTACTGTACCTAGATAGGCGGTCTTTTTGTCACGTGCGCTGCCTGTCTATGCTGGCAGATGCACGCAAAAGATTAGATAAGGGGAGCTGCTGCCAAGTGCCCTCCATTTAATGCCCAGCCAGCCGGCCCGGTGTCCCAGCGATTTCGGTCCAGATGGGACCCACCTTATTTGTATGTACCTACACAGTACGGATACTTTTGAGGCGGAAGGGCCTCCAGCCATGTCTGCGTACGTAAGCAGCCGCAGATAAGGTTCACAGGCACCTACACGTAATACTACTCCGTATTGACGTCGGGTCCCTTCGAGCATTTCACTGCAGCAGCATGAGAGATCAGGGACCCTTCCTGCCTTGTTTCTTGACTGGGCCCTGCCTGCCTGGTTGTCATGCTTGATTCCCATCCCTACTAATTACTTACCATACACAGGACACGTTCAGGTAGATGGCTTCACCCGCATTTTATTCTACACATACAATTCTCGGGTCGGGTTACTCCATCTTTTTCGCTGCTGCTTTTGGCGACGTCACGTCAACTTGTGTGTCTGTGCCGATCAACATCGTCTCTTCGACACCAAGCGAAAGGCACGTGGTGCCAATTGCTAGGTGCCTGATAAACGCTGTGACAATAAGATTAAGCACCTCGACGTGCCTACCTTAAAGAACAGGCTCCTGTTGCTGCACCGACAACACCACCCTGGTCGTCGTCCTTGGGTTGCCTACCTACCTTACCTACTGTAAATAGATGCCGTCAGCAAACAACAAACTGCAGTCAACGCCAACCCAACCAAAGTGAGAAAAACATCAGCGACCAGCAGGGTGTCGTCTTCGTCTCGCCATCACCACTGTCACACCCAGTTCCTTGGTTCCGCCGAGGTTTCCGTCAAGTTGCCATCGTCCTCTTGGAGGGTTTGTGCCCAGCGCCCAGCCACACCGCACGTACGACGACGCCCACGTTCACGTCCAAGTCGTCACAAGCTTTCCCCGACCGCAACGACAATCCACGGCCGCCGTCAAGGTCACGACCCGACACGCCCGACCGGTCCACCTGCCTTTCGCCCGTCGCCAATCCTGGTTCTAGCCCTGATCCTGGTCGTGGGTCCTCTACCTACAAGAACCTTATCTCGTACCGCGTAGGCACACTGCCCAAGGTAGCGTAAGGTAGCGCGTAGGTATTGTGCTAGAACAACCTTGAGTCCCAGCGGGTCCGACTCTCTGTCCTACAGTACGGTGGACGATACCAGCGTTCCTTACCTAAGAGCGACGCACTGAGGCACTGACCGAGTGCTGTGTGCTGCCTTACCACCCACGCCCCCCCAATCCTCAATACCAATCCCAATCTCCAAAACCACCTTGCACAACGCAACTCCAGACACCCGACCTCGCGCACGCCCCCTGCCTGTCAACTGCTGCGCTGCCATCTTAGCATTCGGCCGGCTCCCCATTTCATTCAGTCCGTCAACATAACATTCTTGCCGACTGCCGTCAACCTAGGTGCTCTCCTCGCCTGAAGCCATCTTGTTCCTCTGACCAAGCCGACCGCTGCTGCCGTCGCTGTCGTCGAACGTCGCTCACCAAGGCATGCTGGCCAGCGCCCGCTTCGCTGTCGGACTCGAACAAACATCATCTATCAGCCACATCGCACACACCCTTCGACAATGACCGCAATTCCCGTCAACCTCGTTTGAAGGATGCATTGTTGACTCGACCCATCGACTGTTTTCCAAAAAAGATCGCCGTGGTTACTCCTCAGCAAAACTCGCGACCATTTTTCGGTCACTCTATACTCATCGTTCCAGCCGCTATTAGATTCTCCCGTCCGATTCTCCCGCATCTCGCTGTCAACACTGGTCGCAGTCTGTCCACAACAACACTCAACGTACATCTAGTAGTCACACCCTGTCTGTCACCTTGACTGGATTCTCAAGTCCGCAGATCTTGACGGGACTGTGCAATCCGTCATCGAATTCCACCAGCAATCAAGATGGGCAACTCGAGCACAAAAGAGTCCCGTCAGTCGGACCCAGCCACCGACTATCGCCAGACTCAGGCTGCTTACCTCAATCCTTCCCGTGACGCTCAAGGTGATCGCCCAAGCTCGAGAAGACAGAGCCGCTTCAGCCGCGCCGACCTCAACTTGCTCGGCCTCGGAGCTGCCGGATCTTCCAGCGGTGCTAGCAGAGAAGATGCACCATACGAACGCAGGGAGACAAGACAAGAGCGAGAGGCTCGTCGTCTGGAGAGGGAACGTGTAGCGAGAGAGAAGGAGCGTGAACGAAGCCTCAAGGAAGAGCACATTGATGGCGGCTACCTGGTCACCCTGGGAACATATACCGGCCCAGAGGACTTTAGCAAGCCCATTGTCCGCCAGTTGCAGGTAAGCAGCACACTACCTCACACGAAATTTGAGTGACCAAGCTGACTTTGCTCGACATAGATCGAACGTCGTCTCGCCCCATTTTGGCGGGGGCTGAACGATTATTCTGACAACTGGACCGAATATCAGCTTGTCTGCGCCGGACGAGGCCTTCCGATCCCGGCTGCCGATGAACAGCCCCCGCCCGAATTCATACCTCATCCCAACCCTCCCGGCTCGCCCTCTGACTCGTCTCAGAATCTCGCCAACTTGACCGTGCCGATGGGCCCAAGGTCTCTGTCGGTTGGTTCCGACCGCAGCGGTTCAGGCCCGGCTTCTGGTGTCTCTTCCCCAAATGCTGCCCAGCAACGTAGCAGTTCGCCCTTCAAGCCTCGTGCAAAGGCCATCGCTGCTGCCCTCAGCGGTAGCTCGCGGAATAACTCGACCGGTGACCCTCCGCCTCGGGAGATTAGGTTGCCCAACGACCCCTACGTCAATGGTCAACCCATCGAAGTGTTTTTGTACAAGGACGCCACAGAGTGCCCCATTTGCTTTCTCACCTATCCGCCCTATCTCAACCGTACTCGATGCTGCGATCAGCCCATCTGCAGCGAATGCTTCGTTCAGATCAAGCGCGCCGATCCCCACCACCCCGAGCACCACGGCGAACCGAATGAACAACCAAACCCCGAGGAGTCCCCCGAGACGCTGATTTCCGAGCCCGCAACATGTCCTTACTGTCAACAAACAGATTTTGGCGTCACGTATGACGCGCCGCCTTTCCGCCGCGGTCTTTCCCACGCCATCTCCACCTCGTACCCGTCGCAGGGCACCGCCATGTCGTCCCAGAGCTCCCTGAGCTCCACGCTCTCTCCCACCTCCCCGTCGTCTGGTAGACGCAGAGCCCAGAGCTTGTCGGCCAACGCGCCGAACGTCATCACCACCGATCGAGTGCGTCCCGACTGGTCTACCAAGCTAGCGGCGCAGCGGGCTCATCAGGCACGGCGAGCGGCGGCCGCGACGGCTTTGCACACGGCGGCCTTCTTGATGGGCAACAACGAGCAGCAACGCGGGTTCGCCTTTACGCGGCCCGGGCGCTTCAGCCGGCGGAATACGGGCAGCCACACACCATCTGGGCCTTCCAATGTGCAAGCAGAGGAGACTACTACCCGGAATCTTGAGCCCGAAGCAGCCCAAACCGGTCCTGACCCCGGGCCGCGTGCTTCTTCGGGCAGAACCGGGCCCAACCGTCGCAACAGGATGGAGGAGCTGGAGGACATGATGTTCATGGAAGCTGTTCGATTATCGCTCGCGGCAGAGGAGGAAAGGAAACGCAAGCAGGAAAAGGTCGAACGAAAAGAGGCCAAGAAGAGGGAGAAGGACGAACGCAAGTCACTCAAAAAGCAAGACCGTCACAGCGTATACGGCACCGGCCAGAGCTCCGCCAGCGGAAGCAGTCTTTCGCTTGGACTCGGCCGTCGGCGGGGAAATAGTACAACCAGCAACCTTCGAGTCGAGGCCACGCTTCAGGGCGCCCAGTCGAACTCCTCCGTTGGCAGTGCGGAGGCGCAGCCAGTCGCTTCCTCCAGCAGCCCAGGCCCTACGTCTGCTCCCAACCCGAAGGGCAAGGCTGTCGAGCGGCCCGCTATTGAGACGCAATCGTCAGGCAGCAGCCTGCAGAGCGCGTCATCGACGCCGTCGCTGCCCATTCCCGCACCCAGCCGTGGACCCTCGCACCTGAGGCAAATGAGCAATGCATCGTCCATCTCCTCGTCACTCGCAGACAGCCACAACGGAAGTTACAGCAACCCGGCCTACCTCGATCCTCGGGCCAGCGAGCTTAGCGTTGGTGGCAGGAGTGACGAGGGTGACCGTGATAATACCGAGCCAATGTTCAACTTCCGAAGCCTGGCCGAGATGGTAGGAGTCGACATTGAAAATGGCGAGGCCAACCAGGCCGAGCCAGAGGATGCTGCCGGCGGTGCATCTAGGAAGAGAGCCGAGGCCGAAGACGAGGCCGAGGCCGAACAGATTGAAGACGCCAACGTCGAGCCACCTGTCCAGATCAAAGTCGGCACTTTGAAGGCTCCGCCTACTATACCCGAAGAACCCACAAACGCTAGCAAAGAAGACGTCTCTTCAGGAAACGAGGCGGCGACACCAGAGGTCATGATCACCCCTGTCACCCCTGCGCCGGAGGCGGATAACGAGAGCGAGAACAAGAGACTAGGCCACGAGAACGTGGTGGAGAGATCGTCGGAGATTACGCAATGAGATGGCACGGAGGCGACGAGACATAAAATACCCCGGTGATGGTTTTCAAAACAGCTGATGTATCGGCCAAGGGGGTTGACGAGAAGTTTTGCATACATTCCAGGGTTGGGAATCTGAGAAGACCTGGGGGGCGTTCAGCGTATCTTTTCCGAACGGAGCGAATTAGACGTGGTTCTTCCTGCACAGCCATGTGGATGGCTGGATTGTTGTACTCTACGTACTATCTGAGGCGAGCAGTCGGAGACCGTCGTGGGCCCGGTCTGCTACTTTCTATGTATCTAAGTAAACGCCGAAGGTGCGAATAAAGCCTTTTGATTTGTTTCCATCCCAAGCGTTACGATGCGAAAGGAGAAGCTCATGTGGGTTGCCTAAAGCGACGATTTACACCTACAAATGCGGCTCGACAGAGATGGGCTCGGCGAGAGCATCGGGAGCTTCACTGGGCCGATTTACAAAGTCTTCGCCCGGGCTTGCCCAGCTGTAATTGCGCCATTCTCCAAGGGCGGGCCACATCTCCTCCGTCACCAGACGCTGGGTCTTTTCGAAACGACTCACCTTGGTGCCCTTGTACGCCACCTTGTCGCATTCTGCCAAGGTTCCCGACAACTCGCGCAAGACACCCTGGTATTCTGCCCAGGTCTCCTCCAGCTCGGAGACGGACGTGACGCCCATGACACTGACGCCGACCTTGGCCGGCCCAGTGAAGCTCGGCGGCAGCAGCTCGGTGCCGAACTCTGCGCCGGTACGGGCCCAGTTGGCCATGGCCCAGTATAGAGCAACGTCTTCCATCTTCTCAGCGGCAGCCTCGGCAAAGGTGACTAGGCTTTTGCAAAGCTTGCGCAAGGGGCTCGGGGCGGGATGCCAGCTCGACATGGGACCGTCATCGACGCCGCGGGTGGTGAGGAGTCCCATGCTCAGCATGCTGGCGTTGGTGACGACGTTGACGCCGGCCGCCCTCAGTCGGGACAGGATCTCGTCGGAACCGAGAGTGTTGTTCTGAATGCAGAAATGCGAAAAGGACTGGACAGCGTCAACGGGCTCGCCCGTCTCTTGCAAGATCTTCTCGGCGAGGCTGCAAAGCACGGGAAGAGGGTAGCCGCAGATTCCGACAAAGCGGACGAGTCCTTCGTCGCGCAGACGGCGAAGTTCCGAGACGGCGGCGACGACGTCGTCGGGAGAGACGAATTCGGCATCGTGAGTATAGACGAGGTCGAGGTAAGGAGTGTGAAGACGGTCGAGCGAGCGGAGAACGGAGGCGCGGATAGCGGCAGGCGTGTAGTCAAAGGTCGACGGGCCGACGCGGCCTGCTTTCGTGACGACAAAATAGGACTCGCGTGGCGGCGAGAGGGTGTGCAGAGCAGCGCCGAGGATGGATTCGGAAGGGCCATAGTAGGGAGAGGTGTCGAAGGCGTTGATTCCGAGGGCAAGGGCGCGTGAAACTATTTGGGTCGAGGGCATCTGCGAGGGGTCGGAGACATATTGGTAGTTGAAGGTTGCTGTGCCGAGGATCAGAGGCGGCAGGACGGCCGAAAGCTGTTGGCGGTCGGAGGCCATCGTGAGAATGGAGGTTGTAAATGGAAGTCGCACGGAATGTTCGAGAAGAGTTTGCAGCTCAGTTCGTTAGTGGGACGTGATGAATAGCCAGCAACGGGAGAGAAGCTTGTATCGAGTTCAAAGCGAGTCCCTTGGCAAGAGTACAAACAGAAGGAGGCGGAGGCGGCGCAAAAGAAAGATCGAGCACGTCAACGATAGTTCTGCGACAATACCTGGTGGTGTGGTAGCACAATACTGTCTATGTCTAGATGGGCATGGAAAGACCCCGCGTGGCCGAGTCCCCGAACGCGATTTGCCCCGCCGGAAGGTGGGGGATATCTGAATCACTCTGTATCGCTATTAGTGCTAATCTCTAAAGGGGATGATGCTGATGGAGAAAAAATTGTGCTGTTCTGCTTTGTAACAGATTCTACACGGCGTGCTCGAATCGGCATGGCTCGATTTCTTGTTGCGGTTTGGGTTGGCAGGCCGCGAATGGTCGGAGTTGGAGCTTAGATCCGAGGGCGAGAAACACCTGGAAGGATCGAGTCTCGCCCATGTCGTCTTCAACTAGTATCCGTAATATCCTCTGGAGGTTTTCTACTCGTCATAGTGTGCCCATGGGTGTTGGTTCGTGGTCAAATGGCAATGAGTGGCGATGAGGGATTACCGGTATGGATTGAAGACTGGGGAAATGGCGATGAAGCCATGACTCGACATGATCGACGGCGGGACTTTTGAGCCATGGTAGTATACAAAGGGTATCCCAGCGTTGTTGTCCAAGTACAGATGTTGTTGGCAAGTGCGTCGTGGCACTGATATGTGAAACTCGCAACAACGAAAGAAGTGGGTGACATTCCGTCGGACAAACATTGTGTCATCTATTCATAACTATAATTCTCTCAGCTAGGTCGGGTCCAGTCTATCGAGGCCAAGCGGGATGGACTTGTTCTTCCTCTCGCCCGCTAAGGGGTTCTTACATAAGCACGTCGCCATTCGCTTTATCGACAAACTTTTCTTCAAGCGATATGCATTATCTTATCTCGATTAGTCGTCCCCAATGCTGCCATCCCCACGGTGCGATGCGGCCTCTGAAAACCACGCAGAATCTGGGGAGCAATCGCGCATCCATGGCATGCTCGACTTCCATTTACCTACCTACCTTGACATTTACCTACTCAACATTGCAGATGCGCCTCAGCTTGATGTCTCGTCTACAATGTCTCACTCGTCACCTGTCACGCCGTCGATACTAGGTAATCACAAGTGCCGGATTGGCCAACTTTAGGCTAAGTGAGACCCAGCCATGTACTCTGCTCGGTTCGTCACATAATTTCCTTATTTATCCCTCGCTGGCTGTTTGTTTCTTCATTTGCTTGCAATTTCAAATCCCTTCATCCACTCTGCCACCCTACCTCATCAGCGATGCCAGTTGACATACTGTTACCCTGCCCTGCCATGTTGATTCTCTTGGCCTGCTGCTCCCTCCAGGTATTTAGCCCCCCCAATCAGGATACCTGGTATTTCGACGGAGGCATTTTGGTAAATTGACGGACCCTCTTAACAGCCCTTTCTCACATATACTATTACTAACTCTAAGCCCTAACCCTAACTAAGCCCTCTCCCTAACCGGGACCCTATTACCCTACTACCCTATAAACTAACCTTCTTTCTCTGATATTTTTCCGATTTTTCGCTGGATTTTGATTGATGTTTTTATGTTGAAGAAACTCAGTGGTACTGTTATGGCTGCCGGCTAAACTTCGGAACGCACAGACGTTTTTTGTTTGCAAAGCGGCGCATTACCAAAATGCCTCCGTCGAAATACCAGGTATCCCCAATCAGCTACTTGCCTTTTTAATATCACCCCATCATTTCCTCATCTTGTAGACTGTGGGTGATCGTTCTCTAGAAGTCATGTAAACCCCATTGACTTGTGACAAAATTCCTCCGGAGCTGTCTTGGGACATGTTGCCCTCCGCTTCGGTCCGCTTGCTTCTCCCGGTCCAGTCTCTCTCGGGCGATCGACCCTCACAGCAAAGATCACCGTCCTCGGAGCCATGTCCATTTAGCTCATCACAGCACAAGTTGCGCCTTGACGCTTTCGCTCAGTTTTTGGAATATTGCAACGACATCCGAGCAATATGTCAGGCAGATTTTACCGCCTTGGCGTGGCCCGGCGCCTGGATCTTCAAATTGGCACGTCTCCCTCACCCTCGTCTCTGCCGTGATCGTCTCCCCAAAGTGACCTCTTTCTGCCTAAGCATGTGCTATACGTATATGGTCTGTCTGCTGTACACTTCTGCCAAGCCCATCTCCCGAAACCTGTGATGGCTGAACTGTTCTATTACCTCTCACGTACCTGAACCCATGCTCGCCTGCTGTTCTGATCCTGCATCGCGTCCTCTTGGGTAACATGGAGTCCTCTTTTGCCACGGAGCGACACGTTCAGCGTATAATAGGAAGGTCTGGTTCCCATCAGCTTCCGCTTCTTAAGGATCCCGTCAACCCCAGACCTTTTGCAATACATGAGACATGTAGGGCTGCTTCTTCATCGTCGCCACGTTGACAGATATCGACAACATGCGCAAGTCACTCGGATCCCTGGCAATTTCTGCCCTCATCAGCTCTTGTAAGTGTAGTGTCTGTCATCTCGTAGCAATTGGACGTCCCACTGACATATTTTAGCTGCCGCCCAGGAACAGTCAACCTACTGTGACAGCCTCAGCCGATGCTTTGCTGCCTATACCAACGAGGCAGGCATCACATTTGGCATTGCCATTCCTGACGGGGTTGCTCAGGGCACATCTTACGATGCCATTGTTCAAATCACCGCCCCAGTCGAGGTGGGCTGGGCGGGCCTTGCCTGGGGAGGTTCCATGACCTACAACCCCTTGACCGTCGTGTGGGTGAACGGTGACTCTGTTACTGTGTCTTCCCGAATGGCCTTGTAAGCAATCCATACAACGGATCACGCAGCTCGTCGTTGTAACCTCAACTAGTGGCTACTTTACTCCCCCGCCTTACGAAGGCGCCGAATACACCGTCCTACCTGGTACCGCGGTCAATAACACTCACTTTTCGGTCACGGCCCTGTGTAAAGGCTGTACCTACTTTGCCCCTTTTGGCAATGAGCCGACGGCACTGGACCCCAATGGCGAGAACTATTTGGCCTACGCCTACTCAGGGGTCCCTGTAGACGACCCCTCTGCCAACGATACGACTTTTGGCATCCACGAGGGCGTCGGACACTGGTACCACGACTTCGAGCCCGCGCAATCTCCCGACTTTGAGTCCTGGATTGGGGGTGACGACGGCGGTGGCAGCCCGCCGCCTGTCGGTACCACCACCGTGACAACTCTACTGACGTCCACCTCGACGACGAGGGTTCGCAGCACGACGACCCTGCGGACGACCGTCACCAGGACCGGCGTCCCCTCGAGTAGCGCAACGGCGACCGCCACTGTCTCGGCGTCGCCTTCCACGGCGACATCGTCCGCCGTTTCCACCGCGCCTGTCGTCCCCGCACCGAGCTCTTGCGCCGGCGTCAGCCCTTTCAGGTTCGGTTATCAGACCGCCGCAGGTTGGCGCGCCGTCAAGCTGGCCGGGTCGCTTTCCGGGCCGCGTGGTGTGGCGGTGGACTCCGAGGGGAATCTGCTGGTCGTACAGTCGGGCAGAGGCGTGACAGTCCATACCTTTGGCAGTGACGGGTGCATCTCCGCGTCCAAGACACTCATCAACAACCCCTCTCTCAACCACGGCATCGGCTTCACCCCCGATGGCAGGACTCTGTATGTCAGCTCCATGACTACGGCCTGGTCGTTTGCGTACGACGCCAAGGCGCAGACGGCGAGCGGTCAGACGGTCGTCGTGCGGAACATGCAGCAAGGAGGTCATCCTACAAGAGCGCTGCTCATTCCGCCGGCCACGCCCCATCTCCTCGTCATTCAGCAGGGTTCTTACAACAACTTTGACTACGACTCGCTCAACAAAGCTGTTGCGCGTGCTGTTGTGAAGGTTTTTGACATGCGCAGCGTGCCCTCTGGTGGGTGGGCGTATGCCTCTCAGGGGTGGCTCCTCGGATACGGGCTGCGTAACGAGGTTGCGCTTGCCGTCGATGGAAACAACAAGTAGGTTATGATCACAGCTATCAGTCTTGAACAACACTAAACATGTAAAAAAAGCATATGGGGCATAGAGAACAGCGGTGACGACTTCCAGCGGACTGTCAACGGCCAAAACTATGACATTCATAACGACAACCCGGCCGAAGAGCTCAACCTGCGTAAGGTGCCACCTGGTTTCTTCGCAGAACACTTATCGACTAACCCTTCCCGTAGTTGGCGATCCATCTCAACCGAATGAGGACTGGTACGGGTATCCAACCTGCTTCACCGTCTGGGAGCCGTCGGTCATCACGGACAAGGCATTCCGAGTCGGTCAGCAATTCGTGGTGGCGCCCAACAGCACCTTCAACGACGACACCTGCACGCAACGCTCCGTCCCGCCTCGACTCTCGATCCAGGCTCACAGCGCGCCGATTGGAGCAATTTTTGATCGCGGGTTCCAGAACTTGTACATGACGCTCCACGGGTCTTGGAACAGGTCGCCGGCGACTGGGTTCAAGGTGTCGGCTATACCGTTCACAAGGCTTGCTAACGGACAGTATGATCCAGTCGCAGCAGCTACTTCCAAGACTGGCTACAATGACATACTCTGGAGCACAAATGTGGGCAGCTGCACAGGCTCGACGTGCTTCAGGCCCTCGGGTATTGTTTGGGATCGAGCCTTTTCGAGATTGTTCGTTGCCAGCGATAACACGCAAGAAGGGGAGCTGTTCATGCTCATAAAGTCGTAGATAGAATGTCAGAGTATTCTAGGACCTGTTTCATGCTGCCATGTACACCCGGAAGAAGATATTTGAGGGAGCTGTTTTGCAAAGCCTAGCAAAGCCTACAGAAACCAGCCCTTTCCACCTACTGCTCGAGATAGCGGTCATTGAAACATTGCTAGAAACCCTTTCATATCGTGGATTTCAAGAGAGCCATGAAGCTTCGTACAGGGCTCGGTCGTCAAACAGACAAGCGAAATAACCAGGTCTGTTCATGCGGCACGCAGTCGACGTTTTGACCCGAGGCATTGGTTCTGGCCGTGATCAAGGTTTCGGAGCGGAGAAGAGGGAAATGGTAGTAAAGTACACCAAGTAAGTGCCTCGGAGTAAGCTTGAAAAGAAAACGATAACTACGTCTGGTCTCGGACACGTGGAGACTGTCACATCAGGAGGGCGAATTCACTGCGCACATCATGTGCAAAGGGACAAATAGTAGGTTATAATCAATGATCAAGCAAGCTAGGCCTATAGATAATGGCTTCTACTAGATCTTGGATTGTTGCGCTAGACCCCGGGCTCTGATGAAATAAACAGATGATTCATTCATAGTATGGGGCTTGGCGGAAGCTCCTCAATGCTTGCCTACGTTAGTTTTGATGTTGGGTGGCCTCGGTGAAGCGCGGTGAGGTGACATCACAGCTTTCGGTGATGTCTCCGTCAGAGTGGAGCTCCCCTCGGTGAATAGGCCAATCAATCAGCCAGAGCTTGAGCTCCGACCCATTGTAGGAAGTTCCAAAGCGTCGTTCGTGTTCCGCTGGCTCAAGCCTTGTTCGCTTCCCCAAAGCACCAGGCTTTTGCGATTTAATTTATCAACATGGCCGGCGGCCGCAAAAGCAAAACCGCAGGCAGTGAGCCTCCGTCTCGTACTCTCGTACTCGACAATGGCGCCAGCACCATCAAGGCCGGCTTCGTCTCCGACGAGGTCACTGACGAGCCGCGAATCATCCCCAATTGTATTGCCCGCGACCGCGCCAGGAAGGTCTATGTCGCGTCGGGCCTCGAGAATTGCCGCGACTTTGGAGAGATGCAGTTTAGGCGGCCTGTCGAGAAAGGATTCATCGTGAACTGGGAGGCGCAAAAGGAAATTTGGGATCACGAATTCTTCGACGAGAAGGCGCCGCAGAAATGCGATCCGTCCGAGACCAGGCTGCTCCTCACCGAGCAGCCCAACTCGCTGCCAATCTTGCAGTCAAACTGCGATCAGGTTGTATTTGAAGAATATCAGTTTGCCAGCTACTACAGAGGCATCGGTAATACTTCCCCCTCCACACCCCGGCACCACTCATCATTCATCATCATTGATCATCTGCTGACAGCCTGCCCACGATAGGTGCCTCCTTCAACGCCTACCATGATATCCAAAGCATACTCCAGACCCCACGAGATCCGAATACCATACCGCAGCTACCTGCAGAAATCGTCCTCTTGATTGACTCTGGATACTCCAATACGATCGTCATGCCGCTTCTGAATGGCCGGCCATTCCATTCTGCAGTCCGCCGATTGGACGTCGGCGGCAAGCTGCTCACCAACTACCTCACGCGCCTGCTATCCTTACGGTATTACGACATGCGAAACGATACATACATTGTCAACGAGATCAAGGAGCAGGCTAGCTATGTTTCCTTGGACTTCGACGGCGACCTGGAAAAGACGTGGAAAGGTACACGGGGAGAGAAACGAGAGCCGTTTGTTACAGGAGCTGGCATCGCCAAGGACTACGTTCTGCCCGACTTTCATACTCGCACCAAGGGTATCGTCAGGGATTACGACCCGGCCAATCATACAAAGGCGAAAAAAATGGCAGCACGAGCGGCGGACCACGACGAGGACGTCCTGACTCTTCGGAATGAGCGCTTCTCGGTGCCTGAGCTTCTCTTCCAGCCCTCCGATATTGGTCTTCGCCAGCCTGGGCTTGCCGACGTCATCATGCAATCGCTATCGGAGCTGCCCATAGGTCTTTGGCCAGGTTTGTTAGCAAACATCGTTGTGGTAGGAGGCAATGCGCTATTCCCAGGCTTCATCCAGCGCCTGGAGAAGGAGCTCGTCAAGAGGGTCCCGGACGCCTGCATCGTTAGAGTCGCGCATCCCGTCGACCCGATCACGAGCACCTGGCGTGGTGGCGCTAACCTGGCCAAGCACCCCGACGTTCTGAGGTATTCGGTCACAAAGCAAGATTACGACGAGTACGGCGGCGGCTGGGTAGCTCGCAGATTTGGTGCGGGAAACGCAGGTGAATGAATTGCGACGAGAACCAACCAAACTACCGGCCATCTCAAAGAGCAGCGCAACATTGACTCAAAACTGAGTAGTCGCAGGCACTCGATGCAAAGCAGTCCAGAACGTCGCCGAAAATGAATCAGTAGCCCACCTGACATTGATAGACAGACTTTGCGATTGGGGCCCTCTACTACGCCACCAACCAACGACGACATCCCCCAGAGATGCGTGTTCTTGCACACTGGTACCGAAATGTCTTGGCTGAATGAGAAACTTGGCAGAAGACGCAAGCTGCGGTCTAAAAGAAAGGTCAGCCGACCTGGGCTGCGGCTGAAGGTCAACTGCAGTAGACGTATTGTATAATACCTACTTTGACTGTTTAGCTTCGCATCGTTTGAGGCATTCTGCGGAACTGGCCGAGGCGCCGGTTCCTACGGCGGGAATGTCTTTCCTGAGCTGGGCCAACTTGGCGGAGGGGGAACTGCCCCCGAAGGAGGCGGCCAAGACTCTGGCGAGAAGGTCAACAAGACCGTTCGCTACGTTGTGTGTACCGGCATCCTCCGAGCTTAACGCAGAGATGAGGATGGCATTTCCACAACCTTGATCAGGGTCAGTGCTTACTGATTCGAACCGGAGCCATGGCCAACTCACCCGTGTTTGCGCGTAACGAGGTTGTATACAGACTGCCTTGTGGCAAGACGGTCATTACGCCCGGGTCCAGCATAGTCTTCACGATGCGAGCACCTTTCTCCAGAGTCATGTGCGTCTCGGTGGTTCCTTGAACAGAGACACCATAGTTGGACGCGCGAGCATGGTAATGGGGAGGCAGCATGGCCCAAGGTCCGAGTCTCCGAGACTGATCCAGGCCATGGTCATGCCGTTACCAACGCTGGCTGGGAACGTGGCGGCGTTGGCGTTCACCACCCCGCTGGGAGTGTTTGTGTGGTAGGCATGCGCGAAGTAGTCGAAAGTCCAGTCTTGGTCGTCTCGGAGCACGTCGAACTTGTCAACGTCCGTCGGGCTGGACCTGAGCGATCTGATCATGATGGGGTACGGAGTTCGATCTGTGGCGCCGGCTATTCCTGCAAGCAGAGTCAGGAGGAGGAAGCCAGACGCCTTTGCAGACGTGTTGCTGGTAGACTTGTTGGACTTGACGGTGAATGGGATCAAGGCGACCAGGAGGCGTCCGGATCAAGGTTGGATCTTTGGTGTTCTAGACCTCTCGCCCCCCGGCGGACCACCCGGCGGACCAGGACGAGGCGATCTTTCAACCGTCCCATGGCTTGAGCATGGCTTGAGCTTGTGCCCGTGACGCCTTGTCTTTGTCCCGACCTGAACAGGCTCGTGAGATGTCGGCCAAGGGCCAGAACCGTTGCGGGTAGCTTGGCAGCAGTTCATGGCGTGCAGACAGATCAGAGGCATCGAATCAAAAGGTCGAAGAATTGTCTAAACTGTGTACAAATGAGCTTATGGCAGCATGGGAATAACCAAACGCATCCTTTTCTCCACGTTATGAATAATTCCATGGCCAACATTGCGCATGGTAATTGGGATTTACCTTGTTGCCAACTCGAGCGGGGTCGTACGAGTGGCGAAGGAGATTCGTGATAGTTACACGGGAGGACCCTACGAGCAGAAGACCCTGCGCCCCTGGAATACTTGTGGTAGGCAAGCGTTTGTTCGACAACACACAACCTGATGCGGACACACGCGTGACTTGTAGACTGCCGCGAAAAGCCTCATGGGGAACCGTTGCGGAGAGATAGACCGCTGTTTCTCACCAATGCTTGGGCACCTCGTCTCTTCAGCATCATCGCAGGTATGGCCGAGAACTCCATTGCACACAGATCTTGCGTCTCACAACACTTTGAGACACTAGACTCTGTGCATTCAGCCGGGCGAACAGCGGTAGGCTTTGATAGGCTTTGATGTCGTATAATTAAGTGTTAGGCTGAATTTGGTGCGAAGCAAAAGGAGGAAGAGGTAACAACAGTTCGCCCGGCGCAACATTGTGGTTCCAGGGGGCTCCGTCTTTCTTCGCGGAGCGAATCTCGCAACACCGCATCTTCAACCCGTGAGGAGGGTTGACTCTGTAGGTATGCAGGTAGTTGTGCGTGTGTGCCGAGACACGACGTGGTGATATTCGGTAACGGCAGACTGACCTCAGAATGGCGTACAAGTTCCTGCTTCGTGAAGTCATGCGTCGTGCCCGCACACATAGCCAAGTCTCACGTGAGCAGAGCTCGGCTTCAGAAGAGGTGCTGTGGAACTTGAGAATTCCGTGCGGCCGCCTACGGATGTCGTATTTGGCTTCAGGCTCGACACATGTACAGCTTGATAGGATATGTCAAGCTCGCCAGCCCACCTCCGGGCGCTGACGCGGGTCCCCAGGTTCGTCACCCGCGTCAGCGCAGCCGTGAACACTGCGTTCTAGGCCAAATTCATCGCGTAACGAGGTCACGAACCAAGCTTTTCCGGCATGTCCGAAGCATCCTGCTGTCACTCCCGCCCGATCCCAGGGCCTCGGTCTCCATTCTCCGTAGGCCGTGCAGCCACATCCAGCAGGCAACGTACCGCGTACAGAGAGAAGTTTGGGACCATTTCTTAGCTTCGTCCAGCAATTGCCTCACCCCTAGCTGACTATTTTCTAAAACCATCTTGGCAGTCATGAGAGACCAAAGCAAGGACTGACACGAAGCATGGTTGAATGGAGATCTTTTACGGATCACTCCGTACTGAATCGCTACCCTGCGCACTTTAGTGGCTGGTCTGTACGCAGTACGAATCTAGGTAGTGTATCGTTACCTCGGTCAAGTATCCGTCCCTAGTCGGAGAACCTAATCGGAGAACAACGAGCAGTGATCAAAACTCCAGCAAGCTACTCTCCCGGACAGCGTGATCAACCTTTCAGACTGACCAAGAAGCAGAAGCCTCCCTCTCCGATGCCCGCAAAATCCAGTCACTGTGTGGACAACCCTTGATCCGTACCACCAAAACCCACCGACAGGTCGCTCACGTGATGCTTCCAGATATCCCATGCGTCGAGATCCTCAGCAAAGAACGCACTACGAGTCGCCTTTGGTAAAGCGTCATGCTGACTCGAGGCCACGCTCCTAAAGGTGCCTTAGGAAGCGGCCCCGGCTGGAGCACCCTGCATTGATTATTAGCAGCCAGCACAGCTTCGAGTTTGTCAGGGCACTCATACAATCACACTGGGAACAGGTTAGCAGAGTCGGAGGCGAAAGTCAAAAGTGCGATAACGTACGAAAGTCGAGGTTGATCCCTCGTTATGGACCAAGCAGTACCCGCCGCAGCAGCCTCTGCAGAGCCTTTGGGTGCGTTCAACGCAGTCGTGGCACTGTCCCCCGTCATCAGCTCTGACCCAAAGACGTTGACATCGACTATAGCCTCAACAAGGCAACTCCTGGACTTACGTTGCTTCCGCACTCCCAGCAGCTCTTGGTGATGCGTGCCTACGTCCATCTCTGTTAGCGTTCCAACTTGGTTTGGACGTCGCGTCTGGGGTGTGTTGTTCATGAAACAATCAATCAAAAGAAACGAGAGCTTGGACAGCATTGTGGCATACACTTTGGAACAGGCTACGCCAGACGGCGATATCGACGTCGGACCTTGACCTAACCCGGCAGTGCCCTCTGCGCATCGATGGACTCGCTCGCGGTGCATATCGGGAAGCAGGCTCCGTCTCGTACCTTGATCTTGGGCTGACTCTGTTGCTCCTGGTGCTGGACCCAGGCGCCGCCCTCGGCATCGACGATGATGACATCGGTATCAGCGAGTTCGACGACGGCGCTCGGTGTCTGGTAGCACTCTTCACACCACCACTTGTGGCAACCGGCGCAGTAGCGTTCGCGCAGACAGTCGAGGCATCGCGCAACGAAAGACGGAGAGCTCGAGGAGTCGACGGTGGGGCTAGGCGTAGTCGCAGCCTTGACGGACGAAGTCAGCAGAGGCGGAGGACAAAGCAGAGGACGCTGGCTGGCGGGAGTGTCCTTGTGAACCGACATGCCCTCGGGGGCGGCGCCGCAGCCGGCGCAGCCTCCGAGAGCCACGGTTGCAACGGCCCATTGTCGTGCAGACGATGGAATTTTGACCTTGCCATATGCAGGCGAGTTGGTGTGATGAGGGCCGGTGCATGGCAAGGCGTCGAAGGCGATGATGCCGGAGCAGTCGACCAGGGTGCTGGCCCATTCTTCGGGCAGCTGGCGGGTGACGATGCGACCCTTTTTCTGGTACCATTCGTCTCCTTCGCTGCGCAAAGAAGAGGTCAAGACCTGTTGCGATTTGGCGTTCCAACCCGAGCTGATATGCGCAGCATGGGAAACCGTCTGCGAGGCGGTCGTGGGCGTTGCCGACGGCAGAGGCGTGTCTCTGGCACCGAAGACGTACAGACCCTTGAGTCGGGGGGTGCCCTCGGGGCGCGAAGGTCTGCAGGCGTACTGGAGGGTGCGACAGAGCTTCCGCTCGTTGAGGTTCTTCGCGCCGCGAATAGAGAGCATGCGCACGCTGTACGAAGGGTCGAGGATGATTTCGTTGCAGAGCTCCGAGGTCACGGAGAGGCCATCGAGAATGAGTGTCTGCACATCTCGAAGGAAGTCTCGGCGGCGCAGGTTGGAGAAGATTCCTCTCAGCGGTCCGGAGTAGAAGCTGTGTGTTCGGATCGTCTTGTTAGTCTGGACTGTTCCGCCGTTGGGGTCCTCCGCAATGCTCCACTACCTACAGCCGTTGCTCCGGCTCCGGCCGGAAACGGACCAAGACGCACCCTTGGGGGGAGACAAGGAAGGGGGGAGGGTCAAGACGCACTCATCTTCGGTCAAATTCTCGTCGAGTTGTACGTTGCGCCATACTTGGCCACCACGATCAATGCCATCAACGTCAAACTGAGCGGTCCGCACCTGGGTAAGGTCGAGGTGCCTGAAGACGCCGGAGGTGTGGGTAATGAGATCTCGGAAGCTGCGGCTGGTGGTCGAGAGACTCAGGCGATCATGGGCGGAGAGGTGAGGAGCGGTATGGGAGAGGATGAGGGGGTTGAAGAGTAGAGTGAGGAGGTCTATGGCCGGATTCTCGTAAAGCGTGTTGGCGTCGTGGACGTCCTGGAGCATGTTACGGCGAACGCGCGCGAGATGGAGAATCGGGGGAGCCGAGGTGAAGATGGGTATGCGACGGCCGTAAACCTCGAGGGCTTGCGGCGATCTGACTGGAGGTGAGGTTTGATGGTCTGGATTATTGAAGTTTGGTAAGATGAGTAGAGAAAGGCAGCTGCTACGGCTGGCTTATGCGACGGGGTAAGCCCAAGTTGATCGGAGCGAGGTCGCTGGGTCGGTCGTAGTCTCGGTCGGGCTGGCTGGCTGAACGGTGACGTTGTTGCGGCTGATTGTTTACATGGGGCTGGTCACTAGGTATCTGTGGCTAAGTAAGGTGTTCGTTGGCGGTGTATCCGTACTGGCTGATGACGTGAAACGTGAAAGCTGGATCTGATCAAGAACGCCCGCCTCGTTGAGTTGAAGGACGCTATGCGCTGGTCTAAATATCTACGCCGTCAAAATCTGGCCAGGTAGGTACGAAAGAGTCGACGGTGGACCGGCGCCCGAGCAAGACGCACTTAGGCAGGAGCAGAAACATGATGGTGTCCATCGGCGGGCTTGGTTGATTCTGGATTGCGATGTCTAATACGGAGTACTGTATTAATTAGTGTATAGCTCGGTTTGCGTAGTCCGTACTCCGCGAGGCATGCAAGCCACGGACAAGACAAGATAAGGAGCAAGGGGGGCTAGCAAGGGACTGGGGGATGGCATGTAAACTTTTCAAACTCCGTACACACCGAGCATGAAGCAAGGGACTGGACCTACTCCTGTACGTGGCCATGGACCTTTGGACAAGATGCGCCGAGAGATGCAGCACGGACAGGCTAGAGCTGTGCAGGCAAGAAAAAGACCGGTCCAAGTTCCAACTGGATGGGGGTCCAGGGAGATGGAAGTTGGAGGATTGATCGGGTCGACCATCCAGGGTGAGAGTCAAGTACGCGTGGCACGCTGATTACCACGTCCCTCCACTCCTCTCAGGCATACGGCGTAACATGACAGACAACAGGCGGGGTTATAACGGCGAACCAGACGACACACCATGCAGCTATGAATACGTGCTACACCAAGCTGCCGTCTCCATCTCCCAATGTCACTCGTCGCCTCCTCACCGGTACTTGTAGGGTGGTCAGTTGTCGGCAGAAGATGGTTGCGCGCCATGTATCTGGGGATGGGTGGGTTGTGTCGGACCCTGAAAGGGCCTGAAAGGGGGGATTGGCCGTGTCCAGTCCAGTACCTACCATTCGTTGGATGACCGTTGAAACGGAAGAGGTTGAACCCGCCGTCTGATGAGGTCTTGGCGGCTGCAAGGTAAGTTGCAACACTGAGATATGGTCACTGTGCGGGCAGTGGGCACAGTGACATGTTGTCGATGCTCGTCAATACCGCGATACCACCAAAGCCATACCCATGCACGTTTTTCTATCCGTAGGTCATGCTGCAACGGTGAAAGTGTGCGTGAATAAAGTGTGCGTGAATAGGGAACCGGACAATTGTGTTGAGCTGATGTGAGGCGAGCGAGGCCCAGCTGCAGCTGCAGCTGCACCAAGTCAGGTCGGCTCACGGAAATGAGCATCTGCGGATCAATAGCTGATTACTGGGGAGGTAGACGGGTCTTCCTGGTACCACTGACAGGCTGAAAGGCTTGGGGGTTCCATCTCAAGTCTCAACCACAACTGATGGCGGTAAAGGTCGTGGTAGTGACATGCGAGCAGGACATGGTTGGCCGCCAATCGCTTAAACTTGCCCTCTTTGACCAAGGGAGCCTACTGCTACACAGACAGCAAGTACTATGGGAATTTAGTTGTTTGAAGATGGCAAGAAGAAGGAAACATCCGCTCCGCTACTCTGTACCCGTACACTGGTTGATGTGGCCTCGCCCAAACCTCATCTAGTACAAGCATGCAATAGTATACGTGGCAGTACGGAGCAGTGTGTAGGCGGTTCAGACATTGCACTCCGTATCCCCAACGTCCCCGAGTTGAACTTGTTTTGGGCTCAGGGGCGAGAGCGTCAGTGCTGTCAAAAGGGAACTCGCACAGCGGTCGGAGGATTCGCCATTCCTATTTGAAGCATGTTTCGGCGCGCTGATCCGCTAGCCAGCGGGCTGTCCTTGGGTGCTCGGGGGCAGACGGAGTTACCGCCCGGAGTAATATAGTCGTAGTCGTGGTGGACAAGTCGGGAGTTTTGGCTCTGTTTGTCTTGATGCGGTTTCCCATCAATGGCAGGTACCTAGCACTCCGTGGTGTTTCTGGTCTTGGAGGAGAATGGTGTCAATATTGCTATTTTGGACACGAAGCTTCTTGGCCATGGCACATCATGATTCAGCTTTATTTAATCAAGGGGTGAGTTGCATTTGGTTAGCCGGACGGATAGGTGTACTTTGTATTTCGGGCACGACTTTTGCCTGATCAAATCCAGTTGAGACAGGCTTATCGGTCAAAGTTGATTGGGTCGCCATCTCATGTGCGCTTCGTGGCCGGGTGGCGTCATTCGAAGCTTCGAAGCGCCTTACTGTGTAATAATCAGGTCCCACCCGACCTTACCCCAAGCTAGGTACGTGGTAGGTGTCCAAGCTTCTTGTTAGAGCCACACACGTGCTCCTGCTTGGGCCAGCCACACAAGACTGTATTGTGGCGCAAGCTGTCCCAAGTTGTAATGGGCGCCCCGCCAGTGCTGGCGGTTTGACGTAACGATACTGGTGCCTTCTTATTAGGCCCCTGTCCGACTGCGCTGCCGGCAAGGCCGAATTTGCGTGGAAACTCGCAGAATTGCATGCCGCAAATGTCATCACTGCCAATTCATTTCGCAACCCTCTGCTTGTATGGTGTACACTCTACCCCTCGGGACTTGATAATCGTCTGCGTACCGATCCTTTGTTTTGGGGCCTCTCTTTCCATTGCGCCCTGTCTTTCATTTTGGTGGTCTCTCTGTCAAGTTTCATAACATACATAGTAGACAAATTCGCTGCCCCTCCAATCCACCTCCACCTCAACGAGCCTCGAGATCGACTCCATCTCCCCCACCTCGCTGCCCGCACGTCAAAGTCACCGAACGATACAACGCCCTTCTTGTCGACGACATGGAGGAAATACCGCCCGGGTTGAAGTGGTCTGCGCCGTTTTCATTAGTACCGGCGTCGCGGTCTGCTCCGAAAGACCTCCGCGGCGACAAGATTCTGCTCCCGCAATCCGCCCTCGAACAGTTGCTCGCTGCCTCCCCGAGGCCACCCCCGCCGACCAGCTCCTCGTTTACCTCCTACGATCCCTTCAATCCATATGCCCGCCAACACACAGCCACCGACAGAGATACGTCCGAGCAATTACCAAATCCTCTCATGTTTCGGCTGGTGAATCAAAGGAATGGGAATGTCGTCTATGCTGGCATTCGAGAGTTCTCCGCAGAGGAAGGCGAAATTGCCTTGGGATCGTATCTGTTGGATGCTCTTGGCATAGTTGCTTCCGATTTCTCCGTCAGCGGCGCCGACGACGGTCCGCTCGAGATCGACGACACGACTTGGCCTCGGGTTACGGCCCACGCGAAACAGCTACCAAGAGGCACATACGTCAGACTCCGACCTCTCGAGGCTGGTTACGACCCTGACGATTGGAAGTCGCTACTGGAAAGACAGCTGCGCGAGAGCTACACCACCTTGACCAAGAACGCCGTTCTTTCGGTGCGAGGGGTCAAAGGCGAACAGTTCAAATTTCTGGTGGACAAGTTGGTGCCTGAAGGCGACGGTATTTGTGTCGTCGATACAGATTTAGAGGTTGACATCGAGGCCCTGAATGAGGAGCAGGCTCGCGAGACTATGCGCCAGATCATGGCCAAGGCACAGCCAGGAAGCGCAGATGGTAGCTCCAAGGGAGCAGAACTTGATGTCTGGAAGGTTGTCGAAGGGCAGGTGCTTCCAGGCGAATATGTCGATTACACCCTCCCCTCCTGGGACCGCAGTCGCCCGCTAACCATCGAGTTGGCAGGGTTGGATCAAGAGGACACAGTCGATTTGCTCATCAGTCCCAAGTCGACTAGGCAACGTGCCCTGCCGAGGGACTCTGAGCACGTTTTTGGGAACTTTGATCCACCCACCGATGGTGTGAAGTCCATCACCCTTCAGCCGACCAACGTCGAGCTGGAGAGTGCCGAAGAACTCAGTATATCCGTACACGGGTACTCGTCCGTCTCAACTGCAGCTGCCGCGACCCCGACTCGGTTCTCACTCAGAGCAAAGGCTGCCGTCGTAGGCGATGATGGTCAGACACACCTTACCAACGGAGAAGTGAAATCCCCCGACGAGCAGCAATGCAACAACTGTCTCCAGTGGGTGCCGAAGCGAACAATGGTGCTGCACCAGAACTTCTGCCTGAGAAACAATACTCCATGTCCCCAATGTAAGCGTGTCTTCAAGAAGGGTTCTCTTGAAATGGAGGCGCACTGGCACTGTGAGCACGACGATGCCTCTGGCGACTCTGCTTCCAGCAAAGCCAAGCACCTTCAGATACGCCACACTGAACGGCGATGCCTTGACTGTAACTTTCTAGCTGCGTCCCTCGTGGAACTCGCCTTACACAGGACCAGTGTATGCCCAGGCAAACTTATCCTCTGCAAGTTCTGCCATCTCGAGGTGCCTCAGGATGGCGATCCCCTCAATCCTTCAGCCGAGGTGATTCTTTCAGGCCTCACTGCACATGAGTTAGCCGACGGTGCGAGGACAACGGACTGTCATCTGTGCGGGAAGATTGTCCGTATGCGGGACATGGAAGCTCATCTGAAGCACCACGAACTCGACAAGGTCTCTCGGCCGAAGCCCGAGACTTGTAGGAACGCCAACTGCGGACGCACCCTGCACGGTGTTGGTCCAGTTGGCGGCATTGGGGCGGGAACTGCCATGGGCCAGGGCCCTGGCAACGACCTTGGACTTTGCTCTCTGTGTTTCGGGCCTCTCTATGTCAGCATGCACGATCCGGAGGGCAAGGCGCTGAAGCGCCGAATCGAAAGACGATACCTCAGTCAATCCATGACTGGCTGCGGTAAGAAATGGTGTGCCAACGAATGGTGCCGCTCAGGGAGAACAAACCTCGGTCTCGACGCCAGAGGCGCTAGCGCGCAAACAGCACTGCCCCTCGTGAAGCCGCTGGTTCAGAGCATTCCGAATTTGCAAGAGCCAATGCACTTTTGTGTCGACGAAGGATCCCAGCGGCGGCGCAAGTTGGCCACGATGCTGGCCGCTGAAGGCATCTGGGACTTTGAGTGGTGTATTGCGGCGTGTGAGGCGTCATCCGGGGACTTGGACAGGGCCAGAGAATGGCTCAACAACTGGGCTCCCGTCAAGTGAACCACCGCAATGACATGGAGTACGGCGGTTGGAGGAGAGCGTTGACTGGCCCTTCTTTTCCTTCCTTTTTTTATGATACCACATAGAGAGACGATGATGGCATGGGAACATAGAAAAACACTGGTTGAAATCAACAATGACCTCTCAATTTGGGAGGCGCAATGCCTATGATGTACATTAAACTACGCGGAAAGCAAACTGAACACATTGACGAGATCAAGTGTAAGAAGCAATTCCCACTTCGCGTGACTTCAAAGAGGCAAGGTTATTATCTACAAGGGCTGATACCCCGGGGTAGATGGCCTGCCGTAAGGTGGGCTGCCGACGATTAGTATAACTTCGAAAGCCATAGGGTGATGGTAACGAAACGTACCGTAAAAGGTTCTTGGCTCCAACGATAGCTGCAGCACCGCCCGCGTAAATTCCCAGAAGCCTGCTCCATCCTATGTTGCCGTAGGCCGACTGCCCGACGGACAAGGCGATGAGGTCGTACACGAGGCAGCCGCCAAAAATCCAGTCACTGGCGGTCGCCATCAACCCGAATCCTATTCCGGTGAGTACCTTTACGGCAGTAGAAGGCTGCTGATGGACGAAGTAGGCAACGGAACCGTTGTGAAGAAGGTCGAGGACGCCAATACCCGCGAAAGTTTTCGCTACCACATGCGTGAGGACAGAATTGAGAGACTTGGTGTTCATCTTGGGCAATCGGCTTGAGATGAAGTATAGCTGGGCCAGGCTGTTGATTATGACGAAGATGTTTGAGGTCTTCAGATCCGAGTTATTCCAGAAGAGCATCCACGCTATCTAGGGTTATTTACAATATCGCATGAGGCATGTAACTTCAACTTACTGGCAATGCAAAAATTGCCTACGGCGTAGAACGGCGCGAAATCTACCATGGCCGCGACATCGGCATCGGTTTGCAGGGTCTTGGAGTCGGCCTTGTAAAGACGCCAGAGCCATGCGAGCTGGAACAGTTGTTGGGGGAAGAAAAAGCCAGCGATGAAGAAGGGCTGAGGTGAGAAGAACGAGATGTTGGCGTCGTGGACGTCCTTCATATTTGGGGTGCTAAGCATGCCATAATTCTGTGCTGCAAAGTCGACAGCAAAGGAAAGGGGGGCGAGCCATCTGGCGGTGGAGAGTGAAACGCCCATGTTGTATTTAGTAACTTGATGTAATTGATCGTATCAAAAAGTCGAGCAGAGCAATAGGCGGAGGACAGGTTCTGTCTGGCGAATGCTATGGGCACGAAAGTGTGTATGTCAAGGTGATAACGAGTTGTCAAGTCGTTCGGGCGTTGTTAACAGAGGCCTGGCTGAACACTATCAAAGTCGATGTCCGGCAGTCCGAAGGTTACTACAATGATGAGCTCATGCATTGATAGTATGAAAGGGCTGAAATACAACACCTACGTCGTGTGTCCGCATCGACTACGTCATTGATCTTCGGCCTCCCGGCAGAGCACTCGTGGCCCCATTTTCCGGGCGCGATTGCCATTTCGGCCGGTCTACCCCACTTCCGCCGAGGCCCCGCTTCAGGCCCCGCGGCACGGTGATACGATCGAATCGGCTGACGCAAATGGCAGGATCTAGCGTTGCGTCAACTCTAGGCACTTAACACTTAACCAGCGTACTATGCCGGTTGCAGGAAATCCGTCAGTGAGATTTACCAGTACCAAAGCCCTTCCAGTCACTCGGAAGCAGCCACTTGTCGGTATTGCTGATGTCGAAATCAAACTTGAAGTCGCCGAAAAGGCATTTCCAGTTCATAGTAACATTTATTTCTCCTCCGTCTTCCTCGCTTTGAAGACCGTCCGCGAAAGTCTGATTGTTTCTAGTGCAAGAATGAACGATGACGGACATTGTGTGAGTTGATATGGCGCCAGTTATCAACCGTTCGCCTTACAGGCAAAATTACGAGACCATCAGGATCGAATCTTCCTGGGACTGATTTACATAGCAGCTATTTGCGTCATTCAGCTACCTTGTCTCTTGGAAGTCTGGAAGAAAGATTGGACCACCAGGAAGCGTGCGGCTGCGGCATAAATTAGGCAACGCCGGCTGATGCTCGTCAATTCGCACTCATTTGTTTCAGAAACTGGCGATAAGAACAGTTCCTGTGGCTACTTCACCCTTGACCTAGTGAACTAGTAGTATTCCCAATGTTGATGAACCACTCGTGGCAACTCAATACACGGCGCGATTCGTAAAGCAGTTTCACTTGAGGTGGACTGTGAGGCGATTCATTATAACTGTAGATTCTCTCCGAGTGTCCGTCCCTCTCGACTGTCATTCGTTGTGGCACATGAATCGTTCTTGCGACCGAATGGAAGGTGGGGCCCTACGGAGTGTGTTCAACGTCGGTGTTTGCCTCCAAGTCCCGTTCTGTCCCATGTGTCACAGCTTCATTGCCTGCTTTGCCAGTGATCATTCGCGGTATCCCCTCACCGTCATCATGGTGATTTGTTAAACCATTTGGTGTTCGACTCACAACACTCAGCGGCTGCGTCAGGGTTGTGCCCGTCAGCTCAGAGTTCTGAGCCGACAATCCGTTTCTGTCGTCACACTCTTTCGACAGGAAGCGTCGTCTTCTTATCTGTCCTATTGTTTGTATTGTGCGATGCTTCGAGTTCGACTCAGACGTCTGGCAGAGACTTTTGAAACAGGGAATTCTTTGCGCCATTTTGCGCAGAGAAGGCACGCAAGAACACACTATCAGCGTGCTCACCTCGGCTTCTGACCAGATGATCGGAATAACTAGATCGTCTTCAAGAACTTGAGCATGCATAGCATGGCTTGCTTTGCGAGCGACAGGGGAAAACTTACGCATACTATCAACTCCCATCTTGGTCACCGAGTACATTCGAATTACAGAAATAGCGCAGACCCTTCTCGCGGTTAATACTTTTCCAGTCGGAAGCCAGTTAGACAGCGTACATCAAGCCCAAAGACAGCATGGCGATTAGGCCAAGTCTTTTGACTATAGGAAGTTGCAGCTTCCATAAAGTGGGAACAGGTTGAATAAATAACATCAAGTCGGTGCAGAGATTGAAAGCAAACTAGGCCACTAGTCAGCATCCTCATCTACCTTCGCTTGCCATGACTTACACCGCACCACCACAACACCGGAAGGTCAATACATCGCCCTGGCGTTTCGGGCATCCATGCCTTTGAAATGGGGTGGCATTGCAAGATGGGTATGAGACTCTCCTCGATTGCTTGGCAGCAGAGGAACACGACGATGGCCTTGTTCAGAATGACTAACCGTCTGTCGGGTAGCATTCTGATATACAGCACCGCAAAGGACATCTTCGCTAGGGCCAGACCGTAACTGTACAGAGAAGAGGTCGAAATTGTAAGCTGATAATGTTAGATAGGGTGGGCTTGAGAACCATGGTTTGTGGACATGCCTTCAAAATCCGTTCTTTTTCTTCTGTGCCCATGTCTTGCTGGTGTCGGCCGAAACCTGCGTGAGCCGCTGCTGGCGAATTAGCGTGTACTTCAGGCACACTTCGCAGCAGCGAAGATTTTGGTCCTACATAACAAAACTGAGGAACACATCCCCATCGTGAAGAGCTGTTGAGCCGAAGCCGCGTCAGCCCAAAGTTCCCAATGCTCGGCGTGTATACCAACGGACCCAGCTGGCGGTCACGAGAACTGTTTTGACTGTAAGTAGTGTGGTTATGGTTCTCAGTGTATGGGGAACGCACCATCGTCAATGCCGAATGTTCTCAGACTTGCTCGAACACCAATACGGACCGATATGACCAGCGTCGTGAGACATATCATGGTCACGGTCGAGCCAGTAAGAGCTCCCGCTAGACTGTCCGACATTGTGATCACTCACGTAGCCTCCAAACTCCGGATGACCGCTCTTCCACACATCGACACGACTTGCTAGGCCTCGACAGGTTCTCGATGTGGCCGTCGCGTGTGCGCTGCGTCGTTAGATCTGTAGCGAGAGGTTCCCACAACGCTTTCGAAATCAAGATGAGCAGCTTTAATGACATCCACTGTCACATCAAACCGAGATGCCCACTAGGACTTGGTGCGCGGAAGAACAAGATCGTATCTGCCACCTCGTGTTTCCGACGACGAGAAATGACATAGGTAAGGTTGATATTCACGGTTGAGCAGCAAGATGTTGGTGGTGGCGGCCTATGGAAGGATACGGCCCCGCACAGCCGAGAAAACAGAGTTTCCGAAGCGGACAGGAAATCACTAGTCAGCTCCTCGAAGTGACTTCAAAAGCATGTGCCGTCATGTGAGGAGATGTCTCCAAGCTTTTCGCCGAGTCCAAAGTCCAACCAAAACGGCCAGACTGCCGCCGAAAACCATGTTCGATATCAGGCAATTGTTCAGGAGGTGTCGATCATTGCATATGCTTTTTCACCCGGGTATTTAATGTTCGATCTAGTCTGAGCTTCCATGACGCCCAACCAGGGTCCTGCCCGCGCGAGGCCACGCAAGGGACGATATGATTGGGAAGAGCGCAAATCCGACGTTGGCCCGCAAACGTGACACAACATGGCTGTTTCGTTCTGGGTCAAATAAGCTTCTACAAAGACCTCATCGTCCCCAATAAAGTCAGGGATATTCCGCCTCTCCATGTCGCTGTAAACTTTTCGCACTTAAACTATGACGCGGCGTTGGCGGAAAGCCGGCACCGGCACGCCCCAGGGGCCCCTATTCAAAATCAAAGAACCCTGGGTTGACCTGTTGTCATCAACAGTGATGTCGCTCTTGTGATACTTGCGCTTGTCTGAAAGTCAAAAGCGTTCGCCCTATTAACGAGAAACATACCCCCCGCCTCTTTATCTACCTAGTTTATATATAAGATTCATAAAAGGGATAAAAGCTACTTATAAAAGCTTTTTCATACCTGATAAATAGTAGCATAATATTAGTCTCTTATTTATAATATACTGGAAAATAGATTTCTGAATTCTACTATCTAAACTTGTCGGTTACGTTATGCCGTAGGGCATGCGGTAACCATACGCGATACTACGTATATAGCGGCATGCCCTCCAGGGCCCACTGGCCACAGATGCCCAGCACCCGGCGCCAGCTGTAGCCGAATAACGTAGCAATTAGTAAGCAATTACTATACTATAAATCTAGAGTTTTACGTAACGCAATATGCTACGTAATATAGTAATAATAATAACAAATATTAGAATACTAATTTATATCTATATAATAAGATTATATATAGTATATAATTACCTTAATAATTAAACTAATACTAATTAGTAGTTAACCTAACTATTATACTACTATACTATAGATTAGTAAAGTTTATTATATTAGAAGAAGTAATTACGAAACTCTATATCTGAGGTTTATATAAAGTGAAAAATTGTAAGATTTATTACTTAGATACTTTAGATCCTTCCTACTCTAAATCTCACTAGAAGCTTTTGAGTTAATATACTATTATATATAATTAGGAGGTAAAATCTAGTATATATTATATATAACTAAACGTAGTTACGTATACTACGCGAGACTTTATTTTAACTGAGTTAAGTGGAGCGAGGCCTATAGAGATACTATAAATACCTGAGGCTTAAATAGTGTAAACTCTACCACTCAAATATATTATTTCTAATATACCCCTCCAGCCTTAAGGGCTACACCCATAAGCTAATCCTTTTAAATAATATTAGTTTAAACGCTCTATTTATATCTTATAAGAGACTCCTTTTACAGCCTTATCACTCTTATTAAACCTCCACCCCTATAGTAGAAAAAGTAATATTATTTACAGGCTATTTAAGTATCCCTTATTATCTAGACTAAAGATACCTCCTAGTATCTTAAGTACCTCAGGTATCCCTAAGCTCTTTTTTAACTATATTATAGTTAGAATTAGGATCTATAAGTTCTAACTAGTAGTTAAAAGCTTTATTAAGATTTTTAAATATTAGTATAAGTAACCTCTCTTAAAGTTCCTCTTTTTACTATATTTTCAGATAGTTTAATTAGTTTATTATATTAATCTAAATAATAAAAATGTTAAACTAGCAGCTTTAGAGAGACTTTATAAAGCTGTTAGCTATAAAATCTCCTGAGAGTATATACTTAACTTTAAAGTATCCTCACTAAACTTCTTACTATAGCTAATAATTATAGATATTAATATATTATAGCTTTATATATAATTACACTATTTTAGTAGTTATAAAGTATATTATTTACTAATTATTATACTAGATTCAGACTGCTAGATAAAGTTTATATACCTTACCTCTACTAAAGGTATTTATTATAAAATCTACGTAAAGTATAATAATAAAGTAGCTAGTAAAAATAGCTTCTTATATTACTTATAATAATACTAAAAACTCTACTTTAGTCGTTAAGATAGTTATAATATCTTATTTATTAGCTTACTATACTATAAGGCTACTAAAAAAGTATATAATATAAACTTAAAAGCTTTTTCAATTCTTACTATTATCTATAAAATTAGTATCTATAGTAATAATAAAGTTATTCTATAGATTATTAAGCTTATAGCTAAACTTAAGATAGAGATTTTTAGTTTTACTAAGATACTATATTATACTATATTATTTACTTAATCTTAACTTAGTAGTTATCTCTAGAGTTCTAGTTAAAATAGAATAATTAGCTAGCTATATAGATAATATCTAGTTTTATTATAACTATAATATAATTAATAAAGCTAATATCTTATTAGTAGTATTTAATCTCTATATAGGAAGCTTAATTATACTGTAGGAGGAGTTTTTTAGATCTGAGGGGAATATTAAACTATTTAATATATTATATATATCTTATAAGATACTAAAGAAGCTTTTTAATATAAACTACTTAAGAAAGCTATAATTCTTATATTATTTAATCTTAAATAACCTTAATACTAAAAAACTACTATAAGTTTTTACCTTCCTGAAGATAATATTTCTTTTAGAGGTCTGCTAATAGTATAAACACTTTAGATACTTCTTCTGAGGGGAAAAAGAGTATATCATTATTAATATAGAAGAAGAAAATAATATACTTCTTAAGCTAGTAATATAGCTCTCCTATAGTAAGCTTAAAACTAAAATATTTAAAATTTACCTCTAGATAATACTATTAGAGGAGAGGAGACTTTTAAAAACTATAGAATATTTTATTTAGATAGTAGATCTTTCTAAGTTTTTAATAACTAAATAGTATCTCTATATAGACTACTTTATTCAATATTATTTAGATAAAAATATTAACTATATTATACTAAAGTAGCTTAAGATTAAAGTAGTTAGTAATTACTATAAAAGTTTGAAAAAATATATCTACTAAAGTAATTATATAGATTTTATAGTTATCTTATAGTTATTAGTCTCTATAAATAATAAGCTAAACTTTAATTTTAAGGAGGTATGTATATTTATTAAGTTTATAGATATAAACTTAGTAGTAACCTAGAATTTTTAAATTTCTCACGAGAGCTTTACTAACTTCACTCTAAGAGTATAATTTAATATAATTCCTAAGATAAGCTCTTTTAGCTACTACTATAACTTTAGTATATAGATAAGTAAATACTATTAAGTAAAATATAAGTAATAATAATAACTTCTACTATAAAACTTCTAGAGTGGAAATCTCTATTTCTCTATATTTTAAATATTCTCTACTATCTAATTTACCTTACAGCTAAAATTTATCTTTCAGATTTATAATAACTTTTTAAAATCCTCTCACAATTTAACCCTCAGGAATCCCCTCTAGTTAATAACTTATATAATCCTATAGCTATAAGTAAGAATATCTAGAAATATCTTAAAATAACTTAAAGATATTAACCAAAAAAGTAACTTTAAATAAAAACCTTCTAGCTACTTTAGTATAATATCTTATCTATCTCTCACACTTAACTCTCTCTAGAGGTACCTAATCTCCTCACTCTCCCACAATCTTATCTATATAAACGAGATTATAGAAGAATATAGTAGGTAACTCTAGAGAAGTTAATAATATAAACTTTATAGTTTTATATAAAGCCTCAGAAGACTTAAAGCTAACTATAATATAAATATAAAACCTTAAGCTTTTATAGTTACTCTCTATATTTTTAATATAGATAACTTTATTAAACTTTTTACTTAAGCTTAAATAAGTATCTAAATTAACTTTATATAACTGTACTATAACTAATTACTCTTATAATTAATAAGAAACCTTATTAAAATTAAACTTCTTAAAATTATCTTATAGAGAGGCTAAATTACTATTAAAAATATTATCTTACTAAAAAAGATATTATAAATTATAATAACCTTATTTTATAAAAGATTCTACACTTAAAACTAGTTAGTTAAAATATAGCTAACTATAAAACTAATAACAATATACCCCTTAAGGTAAGTAAGATAGTTACATTTAAGTTTTATATCTATAGTAAGAATAAAATATTTACAGTTATATATATAAAAATAAACTAAGTCTAACTTTAGAGTATTATCCTTTTCAGTAACCTTATAAAACCTCTAATATAATATTCGCTAATCTAAGAAACTTATTAATATATAGTTATAGAGAAATACTACTACTTATAAGGTTTTAAGCTAGAGATTATAAGGTAATTTACTTCCTTTCCTTATAGTTTTTACGTAAACTTTAATAATACCTCTAACACACTCTACTCTACTATTTTAACCTTATATATATAGTATAGATAGCTTAAAGTAAATACCTTAAGTAGTTAGAGTAGCTTTTAGCCTCTTATACTTAGGAACCTTATTATTATACTTAAAAACCTTAATATTAATATTATACTAAGACTTAAGGAGTAAGATAAAATTATTAAATACTATAGTTATAATAACTTCAGTATAGTTTATAAGATAAAAATTCTATAAGTAGTTAGTAATTCTATCTATAAATA
Organism: Colletotrichum lindemuthianum; assembly: GCA_001693025.2. NCBI lineage: Eukaryota > Fungi > Ascomycota > Sordariomycetes > Glomerellales > Glomerellaceae > Colletotrichum > Colletotrichum lindemuthianum. The sequence goes on along the minus strand of MASP02000161.1, from coordinate 88,618 downwards.
TTAAGGAAAAAATACAGTTACTATAGCTTTAGTGATAAGAGTGAAAGTTAAATATAATATATTCTCTAGAAGTAGTATATAAAGTATTCTCACGCTCTATATAGTGAATAATCTATTTTACCTTACTAATACTATAAGCTTCGCATACCTCCTAAGTGGGCTAGTATTTATTATACTTTGAATAACTATTAGTAATATAAATATTATATACAGCTGAAATAAGGTAGTTAAGAAGCTCTCTCTCAGAATACTCTAGCTACTAATACTAAAGCTATTTATTATCTTTCAGGAGTTTTTAAATAATCTCTATAATATATCTCTAGTAGTAATAATATCTAGGAGAGAGCTTATATTATACTAACTATACTACTAGAATATTTTACTTCTTATAAAATATATAGTATTTAAGAACTTATTAGCTATATGAAATATTAATAACTATAATCTCTAAATAGTTACTCCTCTATAGTTAAGAGAGGTAATTTAATTTAATATCCCACTAGTAACCTTACTTTTATAACTATTAAAAAGAAATAAGGTTTATAGCTAGAAAGATATAGAGAGTAATATTATAGAGATATCATTTAGCTTTCTTACTTTCTGAAGTTATAATATAAATTTGTAAGAGTGTGGCTAAAAGCCTAGGTAAGGGAAGGGAAAGCAGCAAAAGGTAGGTCTCCGTAGGTTGTAAGATTTCAACTTAGTGTGGCTAACTGGTAGTGGCCATGAGAGGGCTTTTATCCTATAGGAGGCCTAGTGGCCTCAAGCCCTATAGGTCACGTGATCCTAGCCATCCCGGCTCTCCATACAGGCCATAGGGCATATATCCTTACAAAATTTTAGTATCTCTATAGTTTTTAATAAGTATTAACTTAATATTATACTAAATATAATCTCTAGAGAGAATTTCTTAGAGAGTTATAAAATACTTAATATCCTAAAAAATATAAACTAAAATATCTAAATTAAAGATAAATAAGTTTTAGAGAGGATACTACTAAAATCCCTCTATAAAGTAAACTTACTATATAGTATTATAGTTACTTTAGCTAGAAGGTTAACTATATAGTTACTATTATCTAAAACTTTAGATTCTCTTTAAAAAATCTAGATCTAAAGTAATTTATTATTTAATTCTCTCTTTAATTATAACGTTAGGTATCTAACTTTTATATATAAGTGATAGATATATATAATAATAGTGTGAGAGTAAATAGTATTTACTACACTTAAGAAAGTATAGAAATCTATCTAAGCTATTAAAATATCTCTTACTACTTCAAAAGTTTAAACTACTATCTATAGCCTCTAAAGTAATATTAAACGCTCTATAGCTAATTTTACTTTAATAGAGGGTTTTAGGGAGCTACTATATAACCTCTATAATAGCTAAGATAACTTTATTCAGTAGTATTATATTTAATTAACTATAAACTGTTAGTATATAGCCTTAGGTCTATAATTTAATTAGTAAGTAGGCTAAAGAGAGTATAAGGTTATTAACCTAAAGTGCCTCTATAATAGAGGGAGTATAGCTAACTATTTAAGCTTTATATATAGTATCTTACTACTTCTAAAACTATACTTTAGTTAATATTTATATAGTGAGGCGTTTAATCTTAGAGGATTAAAGTATATTATAGTATATAGTAGCTACTTACTAGAGATAGAGGTTATTTATAATACTGAAGTAGTTATAGAAGTTTGTTAATTATGCAGCAAGATTCTCCTCTATATTATAATATTAGTAGTTAAGTATATTACTAATATACTTATAGATTTAAGATAATATTTAGGTTTAGTTTAACTACTTATATTTATACTCTTAAATCCTCATATTATAGAGAATATAAATAGTTATATAGATTCTTAGGCTTTTTTCTATAAGGTCTATAGTATTCTGAGTATAGATTTATTCAGAGGCTTTAAGTAGAAGTTAGAACTCCTCAGGTTAAATTTACTTTATAGAGGTGAATCTATTAAGAATACTAGAGGGAATTAAGATTTCTAGAGTGTTTATTTTAGGCGTTACTACAGACGTTTTACTTTTTTTTACCTTAAGAAAGTTATATATAAGAGACTCTGAAGAGGCTACTAAGTAGAAGCTTTTTTAAGTATCTACTTTAGGATTAAGATAATTTTATAGGTTATAAACCTTAGCCTCCACCTTAAAGAAATTATACTAAATAATCTACTAGTTAGCTTCCTTAAGTATTAAAATAGAGATATTTTTAGTAAATATCTTAGTATTTAAGATACGTAAAAAAATCGTAATATATACTTTCTAGTCTGGTAGCTTTTCAGTATTATAAGATTCTTAATTATTACATATAATTAGGAGGTAAAATCTGGTGTATATTATATATAACTAAATATAGCTACATATACTACACGAAGCTTTATTTTAACTAGGTTAAGTGGGGTGAAGCCTGTAGAGATACTATAAGTGCCTGAAGCTTAAATAGTATAAACTCTGCCGCTCGAATATATTATTTCTAATATATACTAACTCCTTTAGGGGATTATTATTAGAATACTTATAGGTTTAACTTTAGCTAAATTAAGATATTCTTACGGTCCTACTGAGGAGTTTAAAATAACGCCTCTTAATATTATTTAATAGAGTATATTTAATAAATATAATAACTTTCTTTAAGTTATTACTAGACTTTTTAGTATTAGAAATTTATAGTATTTTTAGCTTTAATCCTTTAAGAGACTTATATAGCCTCTTAAAAACTTTTCTCCTACTTTTCTCTGTATAGATTCAGTAAAATTAATAATCTTTTCTTCTTTTATATCTCTCTCACTTTTATAATAATATCTAAATTAACCTCTATAAGTGAGATATCTATGTTAGGTATCTTAATAATAATATTATTAGGTATCCCTCTATCTATAAAGTTTTATTTATATTTTAATCTAATATTCTTTAGCTGAATTCTTAATATTAATTATTAGAATATTATAGCTGAAGACTCTATAATAATCTTTATCTATATAGTATACTAGATAGCTTTTTATACTTACTTAAGCCTCTATAGCTTAGAATCCTTTAAGATATTTAAAAGTAACTTTAAGGAGTAGTCTGTTAAGATTTAGTAACTAGCTAGCCTCTATATTAACTACTAATTTAGAGATTAGTTTATTATTTATAGTGTTAAAATTGATATACGTAGTAACTAGATTTATATAGTTTTATATTAGCTTACTAAGTAAGAGGAGTTTATATTATAGACTTATAGAGAAATTGATAATATTAATTAATAGTATAGCTTTTTTAGATCTAACTTTAGGAAGTATCCTAAGTAGTTTACTAACCTTATAATAGTGGAGTTAGACTTTATACTACTTCTCTGTAATATCTAGCTAAAGATTGAAAGTGTTATATTAATAATATTCCTACTATAAGTAGTTAAAGAGAGATACCTGCTGCTAAACTAGTTAGCCTATATATATATAGCTTTGGGTGAGAGATCTTTATTATAACTATTAGTCTTACTAGCTTCCTATTTAACTATCTTAAAGCCTCTCTAATATTAAGAGGACTACTAAAACTACAGCTGAAACTAACTTAAGTATTAAGAATACCCTCTATATATTATCACTACTACCTCCTTTAATAATATATTCGCTAAGTATACTATAGACCTTATAAAGTTATATAATAAAAATATAAAGTATAGTAGAGGCTTCTATAATATCCTTAAATTAAAAATCTATATATTCTATAATTACTACTTTAAATTTAGTATTCTATAGTATATATAGGTAGGGCTTTTTTGATTATACTTAAAAATAATATTCTTAAGTATTATTTTAACTACTTTAGTAACTTAGATATTAACCTAATATTTAACTAAATAGTCTAGTAGGTTAAGAATTATTTTGAGAATAATAAGAATTAATAGTTCTACCTCTCTAACTGGTAAAATACTACTTTTTAAAGTATTATTACTGAAAATCCTAATAAAAGTAAAAAGGAGGCTCTTAAGCTTCTAATCTTGAAACTTATATATATCTAAAAAGTCTTCCCTACTAAAATCTAAATAGATAATATTTTCTACCTCTAGCTTATAAGTATATACTACAGTATATTAGAATATTAGTTAGTTTTCTTTAGTTTTGTAGTAATCTTATAGAGTCTCTGTAACTAGTTAAGATCTACTATAAGTAATATTTTATCGATCTAAAAAGTATAATATATATAAGATAATAGAGATAATTACTAGAGAGTAACTAGAAACTAATTTTAGACTGACTGTATATATAACTTACCTTAAGGTAACTTTTGAGATTATAGCTATACTTCTATATATATATAGCCTCACGCTCCAGGTGGCTGTTACTTACCTCTAATATTGATATATAAGTATATTAACTAAAAATGCTATATATATAGTAAATTTAGTTATTAGTTTATGAGGTATACTTTTAAGGAGAGGTATGCTGCCAGGCTGGGTTTGTACTAAGTGATGGGATCTCTGAATAGGTAGGTGTTCTGCTATATGACTATTTGAACTTATCTTTCTCCTTACTTAGCTGCTGCTCCACATTGGTATTTAAGCTTCGCTGCTTGGAATAATTATTATTCTGGGTGCTGGTGTTCTCTTATGGGGGACTTGATGGGCTTCTGGTGCTCCCCCTCTCTGCTGTAGCTTGATATAATTCCCCCTCTGAGAGGTTCTATCTTTAGGACCTAACTATTAAAGTCTGGCGTAGGGAAGTGGCGCTCTACTCTCCCTCTAGTATTCCTTATCAGTTAGGATTTGGGAGTCTATTCTAGGTTCTGTGTCTTAGCTTCCCGACGTTAGGTTCCAGTTAATATTAGCTTCCTAAGATATATTCTAACTATAGTTATATTTTAGTTAACCTAGTGTCCCCTCTGGGGTAATTTATCTTCTTTAGCTATAGGGGTATTAGAAGGGTTTCTTTTTCACTCCTAGCTATAGGGATTTTATGTTTGTTATATTTATAATTTCTCTTCTTTTTAGAGATATTCTCCTAAATGTCTTCTAGTGATTATTAGTAGGTTTCTTATTTTTTTCTATTTTATAGGATATTATTTTTAGTGTCTAGATTTAGGTATTATTTATTTTGTGGTTCTCTCAGCTTTAGAGAATTATATTATTCTCTATACTGCTTCTATTATTCTCCCCTAGTGACCTCTAGGTGATTTTTTTATTATTGAATTATGTGCTCTCTACCCTAGTGAAACTCTTAACTACTTATAGCTAAGTAAAGACTATTTTTATTATTTAATTTCTTAACCTCGCGGATATGACTACTGTTTTTTTTCGTTAATAACTTTATTTTTAGGATGCTGATAATAATAATAATAATATAATGTCTACTCCTACTGCTACTAATACCCCACCTCTACTTCCTCTTCCTGCTCTAAAGAAGGGAGTAATTAAGTCTTTTCATGCTACTTGTAAGTAGCTGCCTGCTGATAGCTTTAATAATGATGATAATTCTAATCTTATGTATTTTATTTCCTACTGCTACTACCTCTATCTCTTAACTGGCTGGAATTCTTAGGGTTCTGCCTTGATATTCTGTTTCTGTTATGAGACTACTAGTAGATCTTTATAGCTTTTCTGTTTTTATTATTCTAACTATCTTAAATGTTAGTAATAAGTATTCTTATTGTGCTGCTATGTGTAGTAAGGAGTATGTTCTGGTATGCTTCTATCCCCCCTCTTGTGAGCTGCTTCTGTGGCTGAGAATTTCTTTCTGACGTTTCTTAGGTTACTTATGCTACTACTTCTTCCACCCTAGTTCTCTGCTATCTTTTTAATGATTTTTTGTTGGAGTCTAACCTCCTCGCTGCTATCTGCGAAACTAAGGTAATTTTTTATATTTTCGACTTCTGGTGCCCCCCTGCTGACTAGTTCTATAGGAGGAGCTTGCTAAGGTGCAGACTGCAGCTAAGAAGGCCCTCTAGGCCAAAGCCTCCCACGCTAATAAGTCTGATGCTAAATATAAGGCTGAGGATGAGGAGGCTGAGTAACTAACTTATGAGCGTTAAGTTATGGCTGCTGAGGTTATAGTTTCTGCTATTTCGCGGTAAAACTACCTTTTGGAGCGAGGCTTCCAGGTTATTACTGCTTTTTGCCTAACGTAGGAGGTGTAAATTTATGCTATTAAGGTCTAGACTGCTACTTTCATAGGCTTCTAGACTGCTTTTTTAGAGTGGTTTTTAACTTATTCTTGCGTTATTAATGTCTTTTTCCTCCCTCAGTATCCCTCTAGTAACTTCCTCTCTCTTAATATTCTTATTATAGTATACTGGTGACTTTAATTCTTATTTATTCTCTCCTAAGAATTTTAATGAGAGGGGTGATAATAATAGTAATAATGTTAGTAGAAGTAATAATAATGATGAAGTTATTTAATTCTGTTCCCTTCTGCTTTCCTGCTGATATTTTATGTTTATGTTTCCTTTAGGGTTTAGTTACTACCTTCAGGCTTATTTTATTTTTCTCTGGCTTTTAGGTTTAATATAAGTTTCTTAGTTTTATCTTACTGATAACTTAATTTTATTACCCCTCTTGTGATTTACTAGTGATACTCTGGATGCTTATTTTATATTTAGATTTTAATTTCTTTAAGATATGATATTAAGGTTTCTATAAGTTTTCTTCTGCTTTATATTCTTTCTATTTAACTAAGTATTATTGATTCCTTTGAGGTTTTTTATGATCCATAATATAGTTGACTTTATATATATTATCTCCTAGATTTTTAATAGGGACTACCTGGGGCTTTAGTGGTTCTTCTCTATATTTTTCTAATTAGGATAGGGAGAAGATATTATGAATTTAATATCTTTTTTTAAGGTTAAGTTTAAATGTTTATCCCCTATTGACTATTTATATTACTCTGAATAGCCTTAGGTATTTATCAGATAGCTTCTTAGCTAGTTACTTTTACTTAATGTTTTTGGTAGATAGTAATATGTAATTACTAACCTTGAGGTCTAACTGCTTTCTTTTCTTGTTATACTACTTTGTATATTTTTTATTTACTTCCTCTAGTAGGGCTTTAAGCTGCCTGTAATGTAACTAAAGGTGTTTCACTCTCTCTTCTGCTGTCAGGATAGTTTTAGGTTTAATTCCCTCTGGGATACTGTCGTGAGGTTCTATTAGTAAATAGCTTATTAAAGTATCTACTGGTGTTACTTTGGTGGTACTGTGAATAGAGGTGTTGTAGACGAACTTGGCTATAGGTAACCACTTTACTTAGTTATTCTGGTTAAAATTAACTACTACTTTTAGGAAGTATTTTATATTCTGATTTTAATATTCTATTTAACTGTCTGTTTAGGGGTGGTATATTATATTTAGTTTCTATTTAATGGCTAGCAGGTAGGTAATAAGCGTCTAAAATCTGCTTGTAAATAGTAATCCTCAATCTAATGTAATAGTCTGAGGGACTTTATACTTTAGGAGAATGTTGTTTACTAGTAGGATTGTTAGTTTATCTGCTATTAAGGACTTTCTGGTTAGTAAGTAGAGAGTATACTTAGTAAATCAGTCGATAACCATTAGGATATTGTTATAATTTTTCCCTAAGAACCTTATTAACTTAGGTAATTTAGTGATAAAATCTATATTAATATATTACTATAGGCTGTTAGGTACTAGTAGAGGTGTTAGTATACTATATAGGAGGTGATATTTAAGTTTTAATCTTTGGTATATTATATACTGGGATATATATTCTATAATATTCTTTCTTATTAACTTCTATTAGTATATCTAGTCTAACTTCTTAAGTATTTTAGTAACCTCTAGGTGCCCTCTTAGGGGTTTATTGTGAAAGGCTGTTAGTAGATTAACCTGAAGCTGGTGATTATTTAGGATAACTAGCTTACTCTGGAATCTTACTCCTTTTTTGTTATTAAGAGATTACCTGCTGCTTCTTGGTTATAACTTCTCTCCTTTCCTTGTAGTGGCTTCCTTTTATGCCTCTCTAATTTCCTCTTCTAATATTCTTTTTAGTTTCTCTAGGATAAGATTCTTAAGACTTATTTGAGATCCTTAGCTCCAGAGGGATATTATTACTATTCAGTTTAAGAATTAGTTTAGGAAGTTTTTAAGGAAGGCTATTTTAGTATCCTAAGTTTCTCTCTCTATTAGTTGGTAGTTAGGTTGTCTAGAGAGACTGTTAGCTGGGTTTTATTTTCCTAGCTGGTAGTTAATAATGTAATTAAATAATAATATATCTTATAGGAGTCTTACTTGTTTGCTATTAAGTTGGGGCTTTACAGCTAGATACTGATAATTTAAGTAGTTAGTAATAAAGGTGATTTTATATTAAGAGTATAAGAGGTAATATTTCTATATGAGTGCTGTTTTATAGATGGTGAGTAGTTTTACCTCTGGTATCCTATATCTTAACTCTATTTTCCTTAATTTCTATAAGAAGTATATTAATAGTTACTACTTACCCTCCTCTAGCTAGGTTACTACTACTTCTATAGTAAAATCTGAAGTATCTATCTCTATTTGGATTGGTAGGGCTGGGTTAAAATAATATAGGATAGGAGCTTTAGTGAATTTTTCTTTTAGGTTCTTAAAAGCTTCTATTACTCTGGAGGTTATTATATTTTCCCTCTTTACCTGCTTAGTGAGTTAATTAGTAAATCTAGTATTTACTATAGAGTAGTTTTAAATAAATCTTCTATAGAATTCTGTAAATCCTAAGAAAACTTAGATCTCTCTGATATTAGTGGGTATTAGTTATTCCTTAATAGTTACTACTTTCTCCTCCTTTATAGTAATACTATTAGGAGAGACTATAAAACCTAGAAATTTGATAGTCTATATATAAAATTTATACTTCTCTAGATTAGTATAAAGCTTTATAGTAGACAATCAGCTGAGTATCTCCTTTATTACTTCTATATACTCCTTTTTTATTTTTATGAAAATCAGGATATTATCTAGGTAAATAATATAGGTAATATCCATAAGGTTTACTAAGGTATTATTAATATATGTCTGGAAGGTCGCTAGGGTATTAATAAGCTTGAACAGTATAACCTAATACTTAAAATACTTATACTATATTCTGAATACTATCTTCTATTTATCTCTCTCCTATATATGCATTCAGTAGTATGTATCCTTTAGATCTAGTTTGGTAAACTATAAAGCTTCCTCTAGTTGGTTTAAGATCTTGCTAATAAGAGGTAGAGGTATTTAGTTCTTGATGGTGATATTATTAAGCTCTCTATAGTCTATATATAGTTTCAGCTTACTTCCTTTCTTTAGGATAAATAGGATTAGTATCCCTACTAGGCTTTAAGATATTCTGATCTATCTTTTTTCTAGTGCTGATACTAGGTATTATTATAATTCCTCTAGTTCTTTCTCTGTAAGAGGGTAAATGGGGCTTTATGGGGGCTTCTTACCTTTCTCTAACTTTATTGCATATATATAAACACCCTCTTCTGCTAGTATACCTATCTTCTTTATATTGAAAATATAGGTTCACTCTTAATATTCTGGTGGTAACTAGGTATCTCTATTTTTCTCTTTATTTATATCTCCCCTAGGTTGCTATTATGTGGCCTGCTGCTCCCTCTCTATTAATGCTGATAGGGCTGAGATTATTAGTGTATATTTGGATTACCTCTTAGTTTTATTAATTGCTTTGGCTTTATATACTAGTTTAATATTACTAATAGCTAAGGGATAGGTTTAGCTTAGAGTTTTCTACTTTAGGTTTAACTTCACTTCTCTACTTTAGGGGATCTCTAGGATAATATTATATTTGCTGGTTTTACTTACTTAGAATGTATGAAACTTTATCCTTGTTATATTAAGGTTATTTATAATCTTTATAACTATAGTATATATTCTGTATTTAGGTGCTACTCCCCCCTAGAGACTTAATATCTCTAGCTTTCTGCTAATCTCTATAGGTTTGGTATTATATAATATATTCTAACTTAGAATGTTTTTATTAGCTTCTAGGTTAATAAATGCTTTCTCTTTCTTCTAACTCTTCCTTATATAGACTAATATTTTAGCTTTAAAGTGTTAGTAGAGCTCTGGATCTTATGGAATTTAAATATTATTGACTTTAGTTGCTGCTAAGTAATAAGGTCTTCCTGTGTGTCTAGGTTCCTTATATATGTAGTATATATCTTCTTCATACTAGTAAGATATATGGTTTATCTTGCTATAGTTGTAGCACTTTAGAGGCTTCCTGGGGGCTATAATTCTAGCCTGTAGGGTACCTTCTTGCTTGATCTCAGGTGATGTGGCTATGGTAGTAGACTGCTTTCTGGACTAGTTCTCACTACTTGTCTCTCTAGTAGGGATTATTGTTGGTACTACTGGTGGTCTGTAGTTTTTCTACTCTGGTATCCTATAGGTAAGATCCGCTGGGATTAACTTACTTATAGATTATTTGATAGTTTCTACTTGTTTAGTAGTATAGTTTAGTTTCTGGCGAGTTACTAGGAGGCTCTTAATTATAATTATTCTTTTTAACTCTGGTAGTAAGTGGTTAATAATGTTGATAATGTGGAGCCTCTCTAGCTGGGTGTCTGGATATTCAGCTTTAATAGCCTTATAGGTGTTAATAAACTGTTAGTAGGTTTGGCTAACTCTCTACTATATAGTGTCTAACTGGGTAGATATAGTAATAACTTTAGTGTTAGTATTATCTATACTTAATTTAAGCTACTCCTCTATAGCTGACCAGGTGACTTACTTAATATTATTGCTGTATGTAATAGAGACTTACTTGATTCAGTAGTGGGAGGTGATACCCTTAAGGTATAAGTCTGTATACTAGACTTTATCTTTATTTACTGTAAAGTTATCTTCTACTATAGTAAACTATCTTCTGAGTTTAAATAGAAAGTTATTAAGGTTAGATTAGCTGCTTCCCTTATAATAAATAGGGGTAAGTTGTTTCACTAAGAGGTTTCCTCTCTGCCTCTTAGGCTTTAGATTAGGAATAGTGGAGCCTTTAGTGGTTCCCTCTTCTATATCTTCTCCTCTTCTTAAAGTTATTAACTTTTCTAACTTCTGCTTCTTTCTTAATTTTGTTGTTTCTTCCTTAATTAATTAATTAAGCTTTACTTCAGAAAGGTTACTATTATTCTGGGGGGGCTACTGCTCTCCAGGGTTATTAGTGTTACTGTTGGTTGCTATAGGGGTTAGTTTTTTGCTTATACCTGACTCTCCTAAGCTATTAACAGTATGTTACGCTTAGGTGATTTATATATATAACGTTATTATAATCCTACTAGTTAGTATACTTAAGAGTAGGTAGAAGTTTGAATGTATTAGGCTGGGTTTATACTAAATGATAGGATCTCTAAATAGGTAGATATTCTATTATGTGACTATTCGAACTTGTTTTTCCTCTCACTTAGCTGCTGCTCCACACTGATATTTAAACCTCGCCGCCCGGAATAACTATTATTCCGGACGCTGGTATTCTCTTACGGGGGACCTAATAGGCTCCTGGTGCCCCCCCTCTCTGCTGTAGCCTAATATATACTTTATATAATAAGTATAAGTTAACTACTAACCTTAAGATACACTCTACAGTAGTATACTAAGTTTTCCTTATAAGTTATAAAAGTATTAATAGCTTTAATAATAATAACCTTAAAGCTCCACTAGAGATTAATACTAATAAAGATATTATTATATAATACTAAATAAATATTAACCTCAAGGAAGGTTACTCTATAGGATCTACCCTAGAGATATATTTCATATTATTTTATAGTGAGAAGCTTATTATTCTTAATAGAGGTAAAATTACTAGAATCCTCTAAGATTAGGTAATAATCTATATCCTCACTAAAAGTATTACTATTAGTAGTAAACTTATAGATAATACTACTGCCCCTATATATACCTTTACGCTCGAGAGCTACTACTTAAGTACTATATTTTAAGGTATTCTACTTAACTTAGATACTACTAGCTTCTTAACTGCTTAATACTTCTAGTTTACTATATTAAAATAGTTAGTTATTCCCTCTATTACCCTCACACCTCTATAAGGTAACCTAGTTATAATATACTTTAGAGAAGCTACTTCTATTTTAACATTTAGAATAGTAAATATACTTACGCTACTTAGTATTATTATATTTTATATAATCCCTTATAATATATCCTTCCTCCTCTATCTTATATATATAGATTACCTTAGTATTATATTTAATAATATCTATAATAAGCTCTACTAAAGTAAAAAGATTATACTTATTATTTAAAAATAGGGATATTTATAGATACTTCTTAATAAGGAGAGAATAATTACTTCTATATACCTTACAGAGATAGAGATATAGAGACTTTACTGCTACTTCGGATACTTAGCTATAATATACCTCTATAATATTCTCACTAAAGCAGGATATTTAGTTAAATAGTATACTCTTGAAGCTCTCGAGAGGTATTACTACTATTACTAAGTATATAGCGTAGCTTTCTCATACTTCTAATTTACTATTCAGAGTAATATTAACTTTAACTTTGAGATTATTATCGATATTATCTATATTAATAACTATAATATACTCTATATTATTAATACTACTATAGTATTTAATACCGCTCGACTTTTGCCTAATCTGTCGGTAAAGATAACATAGGAGGCTTTTAAGGTATATTAGATTAATATATATTATAACTCTCCTAATTTTATTACTACTGACGTAAGTATAACTTTTTAATTTAAAAATTTCAGATTAGAGGTAAAAACTATAGGATTAATAGTTTATATTATACTTATCAAAGTATATAATAGTATCAGTAAAATTAAGTATTACTATATATTTCTATACTATATATATAAGATTTACTATATAGAGCTTCCTACTACCACTTAAGAGGTATTCCTTCAGATAGTATATAAAGTAATTAATAATACTGCTAGTATGAATAGCCTTATATCTATACTATTTATCTTTAGAATATACTTACGCCTTACGGAAGATTTAGCTTCCTCTCTAGATATTATTACCTAAGCCTAAGCTATATATAAGGCTACTGAGGAGGTCTACTATAAGTATACTAAGTATACTATTAATACTATTTTAGTAATATATAACAGTCTTAATACCTCTTATATAATAACCTTTCCACTTTAGACTTTTATAAATATATAGTAAGAGAAAAAAAGCTAGTAAGAACTATACCCTCTCGTCGCTACCTATAGTGAGACTTACGTTCTTAAGCTACCTTATAACTCTTGAGAGTTTTAATTAATAGCTATAAAATAGTATTTTAAAAGTAATAAATAAGAAGTTAATAATAATATAACTAAAACTATAGCTTTATAAGAACCAGTACTTATAGCTTTATATACTAACCCTCAGTTAGATTAAGGATCTCTAAGTAACCTAATAGCAAACAGAAGCTTATAATTTTATATAGTTACTTTAATTTCGTCTGTAGCTGTTTCTGAGACTCTAAATATATAGCTAATTTCTTACTCTACCTCTACTTTAAGAGATAATAATATCCTCCTCCCTCTAGTAGTTAGTAATTTACTACCTTAACTATAAATAACTTAGATTATACTGAAGCCTCTAAGTTATATAACCTGCAGGTATATAGTTAGTTTACTACTTCTAGAGTTTAACTAAGAAGTTTATTTTATAGTATACCTTATAGCTAAGAAGTAGTTAGATTTAGTATTCTTATTTATACTCTACATAAAAAATATAATTATAATATCTAACTTACTATTTAAAAAGTTAATTAAAAAGGAGGTTAAAAATATTATTAATAATAATATTATAAAGATTATTTAATATAATTTTATCCTCTATAGAAACTATAAGCTTTTTAAATTCTTTATTATTAATAAGATTAAGAATAAGGATACTAATAAGATATATAAGAAGTTAAGGCTTATAATTTAAAATTTTAGAGACTATAGTTAATTTGAGATTTTGATGTAATTACTAATAATCTAGTAAAGTAGCTAACAGTTAATTTTAGCTATAGTTTTAACCCTCCTTAAGTATAAGAGTATAATAATATAGCTTTATAATATTATCTAAACTTATATTTAAGCTAAAATAAAGCTTATAAAGTTTATTATAGCTAAACTGCTTTCACACCTTAAAAAGTAGTATTCTCTAAACTCTATAATAATTATTATTAAGCTACTTTATAGCCTTACTGAAGCTGGAACCCACTAGTAAGTAACTTACCCTATATACTATAAGAAGAAATTATAAATAGAGACTTTAATATATAATCTATACCTCCTTATCTTATATACTTAAAATAATACCTTCAGTCTCGTTAGTATATAAACTAACGATATTCTCAGCCTCTCTAATATAGTATTCTCTCGCTAAGAGAATAAGAAGCTTGAAAAAGTCTTATTTAAAGTGAAGCCTAAAATTATACTCTTAGAGATTACGCCCATCATATTTAATAGAGGTATTCTATCGCTCTATAGTAATTACTTCTATTTACACTAAAAATACTAAAAGTAAAAACTAGCTTTTATTAATATATATACCGCACCTAAGATACTTAAGAAGATATATATTAAATAATATATATATAGTATATACCTTATCTCTATATACTAACTGGAGGCTCTATTTAACCTCTTATATATAGCGTAAAAATAATAACCTTTAAGTAATAATACTACTATATTTAATAAACAACTTAAGTGGTAAATAGAATATCTTAACTGAAGTCTTAACTTTATATTACTTAACCTCTCTAAATTATACTTTTATACTTTCGTTAATAGCTTTTTTACTAATAATACTAACCTCTTATCTTAACTAGGATTTATAATAATCCTAAGCTAAAAGACTATAATTAGTAATAGCTAGTTTAACCTCTATAGTAACCTTATATACTACTTATCTACTAAAAGTAAGAAAGTTACTAGGAGTATACTTACCTTAGAGATTTATATTATAGTAGTTAGTATAGACTTCACCTATATTATAGTTATATTACTTAAGAAGATCCTTAAATACTAAAAACTTCCTTAGATTCTGATAATTATATATACTAACTTATACTAACTATATAAATACCTTATAAAGTTTAGTATTACTAAAGAGAAGTATCTAATAATTAATATTATAATATTAAGGTAGTTATATAAATACTGTAAGCTCTATAAGATATAGTGGATTAATAGAGATAATAATATTACTAATATCTTCACGAAGGATATTCTAAACTATACTCTCGAGAGATTTATTAATTTAAACTATATAACTATTTAAATAGAGAGATAGGTAACTTAAGTGGAGTAGATAAATAGATATTTAGATATTATTCAGGCAAAAGGATATAGATTGCAAAAGGTACTACTTTTCATATAAATAGATAGATACTAAGGTATATAATAAAAAGAAAAGTTACTAGTATTAATTACGTTATACTGTAGGGTATACAGTAACTATATATAATACTATATATATAGTAGTATACCCTCTAGAGCCTACTAGCTATAGATGCCCAGCATCCGGCGCCAGCTGTAGCTGAATAGTATAGTAATTAGTAAGTAATTACTACACTATAGATCTAGAGTCTTACGTAACGCTACATGCTACATAATATAGTAATGATAATAACGAATACTAGAACACTATTTTGTATCTATACGACGAGACTACGTATAGCGTGCGATTATTCTAACGATTAAACTAACAAAACTTTACTTAGCTATCTTTTTGATATTACCTAGTATACTAATATATAAGTAATAATAAATACTTCTATATCCAGAATATAACTTATCTATAGTGAAGTTTTAAATGTTTAGATATCTTTCTATATCGAAAAACCTTAAAATTAATATTCTTTATTTTTAATTTTATATTAAAAATACAGTAGTATTCTATAATAATAACTAAAAATATCTTCCCTATATAAGAAAAGTCGTTATATTAGATACCTTATACATAATTCTGTTAAAGAGAGAATATAACTATTTTATATAACTTAATAATATATATTACTATAATATTACTGTAAGTTCTTTAATATAGTAGAGTATAATAATAAGAAGAGTTAACTTTCATAGAAGGGAGAAATAGAAGAAGTTAGCTTTTAGATAGTTAAGAAAAAGTTAATATTAAGCTATAGGGGAACGGAGCTTATCTGAAATATTCACTTAGCTAATAAACGTATATAGAGAACCTAAAGTCTTATATTTATATTACAGCCAGCCTTAGGTCTAGCAGAGGTAAGTCTGTTAGTAGTAAGTTGAAACTATAATATATAAGTAATAGTATTATCGTAATACTAATAAGATTAGGTTTTTAGAGCTTACAGTAGTTAGATATAAGTCTAATAAAAGGATTAAGGGATAAAGTTAGGAGTATCTGAGGATAATTATAAAGTTAATTACTGAAAAGCTATAAAAGTCTGATCTTAAATATACTTAAGTTTATCCTATATATAAATTCCAGCTAGTTAGTATATTCCTTTAGTTATTCTGGATTATACTAATCTAATATAATCTATTAGCTTCTAATTTATACTAGATTATATTAATCCTAAATAATCCTTATCTTATCGTCATATAATTTATACTATAGTTCTTCTATATTAAGTAGAATCTCTATTGTTTCTATATTATTTTATATATAAAGATTCTATAGCTGCTAGACGTCCTGCGGGGTATCCCTTAGTCTTATAATACTAATAAGTTATAATATTAAGTCTCCCCTCTGAAAATCCTATCCTTAAGATTAATATAAGTATATAGTAGCTTCTAGATAAAGTTACTAATTATTTTATATTCTTCTATCTTTTTTCTGCTACTAATATTATATTAAGTTATATTGAAAAACCTAATTCCTATATAAATTATTAAGCTTAGATTAAATAAAGCTATTAAATGTTAGGTCTTCTTATTAATTACTAAGGTTATAATATAATACTATATTCTCCTTATTTCTAATATAATTATATATATAAAATAGATCTTACTAATTTGAAATAGTATAGTAAGTATATTATATAGAGTCTTACAGATTATAATAATAATATAGCTAATATTTATAAATACTGAATAGTTCTTTTTTCTATATATATATTATTAACTTTATCTTCTTAGTAAATGATTACTTTAAAAAGTAAAAGAAAGTAAAGTAAGAAGAATACGAGACTGAAGAGGCTCTTAAGGTTTTATGAATATAGTTAGTAACTACTTTAGGTTATTTAACTTATGTTTAAAAGAAAAAAAAGTTTCTGAAGGAAGGTAATTCTAATTTAATTTATTAGGGAATATAGTTAGTAGATAAGTAACAAATAGAGAAGTTATCTTTAGAAGTATAGAAACTATATATATTTCAGAATCTATCTATATAGGGAATACCTCATAAGGCTGACTAGTTTCTTTTTAGGATAAACTTTAATCTATTATCTCTTATTATAAGTAATACTTCTAGAGGTATTAATAGCTAGTTTAGGATTTCTTATTCTTTAGAATATAATATTCTTAGATATAGAAATATTTTATCCTCTTAAGATCTTTTATCTAGTTAATATTTAGGTTGAAAATATTAAATATAAACTAATCTATTAATCTGAATTATAGGTATTATAGTTTATTTATTAGCTTATTATTTTTAGTATCCGTAAAATTATTTAAGGTATTTAATACTAGATACTAGTTCCTATATATTTTCTGTATAACTATATTCTTTCTATTTAATAAGATATTATATTTCTATATTATATTATTAATTAATATAGTTAATAATTTATTCTACTTTATAATGTTATGAAAGATTACCTTTAATATAATCTTTTATATAGAATCTTTTTAGTGCTAGTTTAAGAAGTAAATAATAAAAGACTAGATAATATCTTATAATATTTAGTAATAATAATTTATAGTTAATATTTAAGATTTTACAAATAATTTCGAATAGTTTAAGTTTCTTAAAATCTAATTTATTACTTAGTTATTTAGTCTTAATATTTTATCTAGTAAGATAAATACTATCTTCCTCCTTAAACATTAATCTTCTAATTCTTAAAATATTAATATACTTATATATTTATTATCTGATAAATTTAAATTCTTTTAGAAGTTTATCTTAGAGAGTATACAGCTTTAAGATATTTATTATTATATTTACTATTTATTCTCCCTATTAAGATTCTCTATATATAATAGAGTTAAATTTATAATTAAAATAAAAAAGTAATTCTTTAGTATTTTCTCCTATAATATTATTATAGGTAAATTAAGCTATTAGTAGTAAAGTAACTTAGTTATCTTATTAGTAATTAATATAATATCTAAAGTAACTTCTAAGGATCTAGTTAATATATTTAGTTTAGCTCTTAGTTTATAAGTAGAAAATAATAGATAGATAGTATTTTACTCTAAGTTATAAAATTAGAGATTTCTAAAACTTAAATATAAAGAATTTATCTCTATTAGATATAATTTCCTAAAGTAGTTTATATTAACTGATAATAGTTCTAAGGAAGATATATATAAGGTCTTCTACTATATTTAATTCCTTATAGGAAATAAAATAGATATATTTAGTAAGTTATTCTACTATAATAAGGATATTATTATAATATACTCTAGTAAGTAGTTTTTATAATTTCAGTAGTTTAATAATAAAGTCTAAGGAAATTAATTCCTAGAGTTTTTAAAGTATTAATAGAGGTTATAATTTACTATAAAGTTTATATTAACTAGATTTACTTTTAAGGTAAATCTTATAATGTTTAATTATTTTAATTATATCTTATTTTATAACCTTTTTATTATAATATTATTAAATCTTTTTAAATATTTTAGTAACTTCTTAATATTTATATATTAATATATTATAAATATTTCTAATTATCTTATATAGTATTCTTCTAATTATATTAATATTAACTTATCTAGTAATTAAAAGTAACTTCTATATGGATATAAGGTTTCTATTTATATCTATTTTTAGGATAATCTATATTTCTTCTAATATTAGGATATTATAATCTAGTCTTTATTTAAGTATATTAACTTTTCTATTTTCTATTTCTTTATAGTAAATAATATAAAAGTTAAATTCTAAAAGAAATTCTAACTATCTAATCTATTACTTATTAAGATTCTTAGATATTATAAAGTATATAAGATTCTTATAGTTAGTATAAATCTAAACTTTATATTTAGTTCCTAAGAATTATAGTTTCTATTCTTAGAATATTTTAATAATAACTATAAGTTCCTTATTATAGATATAATAGTTAAGTTCTAGTTTACTAAGTTTATATAAATAGAAAATATAAGAATATAATATTCTTTTTATATCTTATTATTTTAATTATCCTTCGATAATATAGTTTAAAATATTAATTTTAACTTTAAATAGTTGATTAGAATTTAGAATTATAAAAATAGATTCTAAAATAATTTAATTCTTAATATTCTAAAATACTTCTTCTTATCTATTAGTCTAATTCAACTTAGTATCTTTTTATATAAGTTTAGTAAGTAAGATTATTTTCTTTATATAATCCTTAAGGAATTTTTAGTAAAAATTAGTAAATCTGAGGAAAGCTTAGATTTCCTTTATATTTATTAGTCTAAGTTAATTCTTAACTATCTGAATCTTTTTAGTTAATATCTTAATTATATTTAGTATAATAGTAAATTCTAAATATTCTACTTATTATATATAAAATTCGTTTTTCTCTAGTTTAACTAGTAGTTTAGCTTACTGAAGTTTCTAAAGTATTTTATAAATATATTCCTTATATTCTTTAAGTATTCTTAAGTAGATAAGAATATTATTAAAATATACTATATGAAAAATATCTAAGTATTTATATAGTATATAGTAAATTATAAATTAGAATATTATAAGTATATAAGTAAGTCTGAAAAATATTATAAAATATTAATAAAAGTCTTTTCTTATTCTGAAAGTAGTTTTCTATTCTTTATTTTGTTTAATTTAGATAAAATTATAAGTTTCTTTAAAGTTAAAAGCTATAAACTAATTAGCTCTATAAAATTAGTTTTATAGTTTTAATATAAGTAGTAATAAGTATGAGTTCTTAATAGTTATATTATTAAGTTATTAATAGTTAATATAAAATTATAACTTACTATTTTTCTTAAGTATAAATAGAATTAAGTTTTCTACTAATAATATTAAATATATAATATAATTTTTCTTAAGGTATTTATTAATATACTTATTCAATACTTCTATTTCTATTTAATTAAGTCTATAGTATTTACTGAATCTAGATTCTTTCCCCTCTTTTAAAGAGATGTCATTATTATAACTTATATATTTTAGTAGTTTAGTTTTAAGTTCTTTTATGAAAAATATTTCGTAAATTTACTATTTATTAGAGATAGTTTAAAGTTAATCTATCTTATTATTAACTCTTACTACTACTATAATATTTAATATCCAGACTGCTATATTCTTAATTCTAAAATAAGTAATAAATCTTTATACTTTTAGAGGTATATCTAATCTTATAGCTAGCTTTAGGTTTAGTAGAGGTGAGTCTGTTAGTAGTAAGTTAAGACTATAATATATAGATAATAATACTATTATAATACTGATAAGATTAGGTCTTCAGAGTTTATAGTGATTAAGTGTAAGTCTAATAAGAGGATTGAGAGATAAAATTAGAAGTATCTAAGAATAATTATAAAGTTAATTACTAAAAAGCTATAGAAGTCTGACCTTAAGTAAACTTAAGCTTATTCTATATATAAGTCTATAATACTATAGAGTTTTTTATTCCTATTAATATTATATTATTTTTTACTAATCTAAAAGTAAGAAGTAATTACTATCTATAAGTTAGTAATTACTTAGCTCTACTAATTATTTTAAGAATCTACTAATTAATTACTTATTCTGTAGAGTAATTATTTATCTCTTATTATTATATAATCTATATTATAATTCCTCTGTAGTCTAGTAGGTTCCTTATTATATTCTTCCCTTTATATATATAAAATACTTTGTAGCTACTAGATACTTTATAATTTAGCCTTAATCCTATTAGGTTAGAATATTAAGTTTCCCCTCTGAAGAATCTTATCCCTAAAACTAATATAAGTAGGTAACTTCTATTTATTAGTTTATAATATATTCTTTAAGTTCCTCATTATGCTTATATTATATTAGAATTAGTTTCTAATTTCTCTACTTCTATCTAGTATTATTAATATTATATATTATATATTAAAGAGTTTAGTATAAATATAATATTATATTTCTATTATTATTTTAAGAGTCTATATTATAAAATACTTTACAGAATAGAGATTTATAGTGAATATATATATTTAGGTTATTCTTATAATATATTATAGAATATAGTATATAAATATAAGTTTTTATATCTTAAGTAGTATATTATCTTACTAATTAGATAGTTAATTATTTACTTAATAAAGTTTAGTTATTTGGAAAATAAGGAAGAAGTAGTAGAGGAAATTCTGCTGAAAAAGACTATAGTATTAAGGAAAGCTTAAGTGGAAATAGATAAATTACTTATAAGACTAGATTATATCCAGAAGATAAGGTAGAATATCTTTAAGTAAGGAAGAATTATTACTAGTAATAACACTAAAGCGAAGTTAAATTTATCTATAGTAAATAAGAGTATAGCTATTTTAGATATATAGTTAAATAATACTTTTAGAGTAATTAATTAGGATATAATACTAAGTGATTCTAATTTAGTGAATTTTGATTTTAGTATTCCTAGTATAGTAGTTAAGAAATCTTAATTTTAAGAGTGTAGAGTTTCTAGATATAAGAATATTGTATCTCCTTAAGGTCTTTTATCTAGTTAATATTTAAGTTAAGAATATTAAATATAAACTAGTCTATTAATCTAGATTATAGATATTATAGTTTATTTATATATTTATTATTCCTAGTATTCTTAAAGTTCTTTAAGATATCTAATATTAGATACTGGTTCCTATATATTTTCTGTGTAGCTATATTTTTCTATTTAATAAAGTATTATATTTCTATATTATCTTATTAATTAATATAGTTAATAATTTATTCTACTTTATTTTTTTATTCTAAATTAACTTTAGTATAATTTTCTATAAAGAATCTTTTTAGTGTTAGTTTAAGAAGTGAAATATAAAAAACTAGATAATATCTTATAATATTTAGTAGTAATAGTTTATAGTTAATATTTGAGATTATATAAATAATTTTAAATAGTCTAAGTTTCTTAAAGTCTAATTTGTCACTTAGTTATTTAATCTTAATATTTTATCTAGTAAGGTAGATATTATCTCTCTCCTTAAAGATTAATCCTCTAATTCTTAAAGTGTTAGTATATTTATATATTTATTATCTAACAAATTCAAATTCTTTTAATAGTTTATTTTCAAGTTTATAAAGTTTTAAGATATTTACTATTACTTTTACTATTTATTCTCTCTATTAAGATTCTCTATATATAATAAGGTTAAATTTATAATTTAGATAGAAAAGTAATTCTTTAGTATTTTCTCCTATAGTATTATTATAGGCAAATTAGACTATTAGTAGTAAAATAACTTTATTATCTTCCTAGTAGTAAATATAATATCTAAAGTAGATTTTAAGGATCTAGTTAATATATTTTATGTAACTATTAGTTTATAGGTAGAAAGTCGTAAATAGATAGTATTTCACTCTAAGTTACGAAATTAGGGATTTCTAAAACTTAGATATAAAGAGTTTATCTCTATTAGATATAATTTCCTGAGGTAGCTTATATTAGCTAATAATATTTCTGAGGAAGATATATATAAGGTTTTCTACTATACTTAATTTCTTATAGGGAATAAAGTAAATATATTTAGTAAGTTATTCTACTATAATAAGAATATTATTATAATATACTCTAGTAAGTAGTTCTTATAACTTTAGTAACTTAATAATAAAGTCTAAGGAAATTAATTTCTAGGGTTTTTAAGATATTAATAGAGGTTATAATTTACTATAAAGTCTATATTAACTAAACTGTTACAGCCAGCCTTAGGTCTAGCAGAGGTGAGTCTGTTAGTAGTAAGTTGAGGCTACAATGCGTAGGTAACAGTGTTATCATCATGCTGATGAGATCAGGTCTTCAGGGCTTACAGTGATCAGGTGTAAGTCTAACAAGAGGGTTGTAAGATAATTATAAGGGTAAGGCTGAAAGTCTCCAAAGAGGTATTCACAAGAAGTGATAAGTTAATTACTAAAAAGCTATAGAAGTCTAACCTCAAGCAGACTTAAGTTTATCCTATATATAAATCCTGATCCTTAGGGACCAATATCCTGAAGTCAGTCCTCACTATAGACCGCCCTTAGTATATCAGTCTTAACTTAGGGACTACTTATTATAGATCAATCCTCTCCTTATCGCTACATAACTTATACTATAGTTCTTCCATACTGAGTAGAGTCCCTATTATTCCTATGTCATCTTGCATACAAAGGTCCTATAACTACTGAGTGCCTTATAGGGTGTTCCCTGGTCCTATAGTTCTAACAGGTTATAATATCAGGTCTCCCCTCTAGAGGTCTTATCCCTAAGACTAATATAAGTAAATAGCTATATCCTTACCTGAATATAAGTTCCTTCCTTTCTTCCTTTTATTACTAATACTATATTAAGTTATATTATTAAATAAAAATCCATCTAGACCCAGGTCAAGGATTATAAGCATGCCACCTTACTGGAGTTTATATTAAGTTATTTAATTAATCCCAACATACCTTATACTCAATACTTTCGTACGAAAGTTACTTATTATTTTAGTGAAGGTTCATTAAGGTGTCGTCTGTGTATTAAGGTGAAGAAACCTTATAATAGGGTGCTTATAGCTTCTACCTATAGGTTTTCTTTGTTTCCTGTGTGTGTCTTATTTTGCTGATTTATTTGTAGTACAGAAGTTGAATTCTTAATAGAAGGAGTGGGATAAGAAAGAAGAAAAAGCTAGTAAGGAGCTTCTAAAGTTTCACACCCAGTTTACATAATTACAGTCTTAGATAGCTAAAGCTACTAGTTATTTATTACGAATTTATATAATATAAAAGAAGGTTTATAAGAGATAGTTAGAGGTATTCTAGAGGGGAATACAGGAGGTAGATACAGAAGATAGTATTAGTTCTGCCTTAAGTGGTTCTTTAGAATAGATATTAGGTGCTCACAAGTAGTAGGTAGTGAGTAATCTTTAGTTATTAGGTATACCTAATAATACTAATTAGGGTTTATTTAGTTTTAGGAAGGATTTTATTAGTTTAGGTCCCCTAGTGGAGAGTTCTGGTGATTCCTAACCCTTAGGGTATAGTGTTCCTAGGCATAGAAATATTTTATCTCCTTAAGGTCTTTTATCTAGCTGATATTTAGGTTAAGGGTGTCAAATGCAAACTGGTCTATTAACCTGAATCACAGGTGTTATAGTTAACCTGTTAGCTTATTATTCCCAGTATTCTTAAAGTTCTTTAAGGTGTTTAATACTGGATGCTGGTTCCTATATATTTTCTGTATAACTATATCCTTTCTATTTAATAAGATATTATATCTTGGTGTTATCTTGCTGATTAATGTGGTTAATGATTTATTCTACTTTGTATTCTTATTCTGGATTAACTTTAATATGATCTGTTATATGAGATCCTTTTGGTGCTGGTTCAAGAAGTGAAATATGAAAGACTAGATAATATCTTATAGTGTCTGGTAATGAAAGTTTATAGTTAATATTTGAGATTTTGTAAATAATTTTGAAAGGTCTGAGTTTCTTAAAGTCTAATTTATTACTTAGTTATTTAATCTTAATATTTTATCTAGTAAGGTAGACATTATCTCCCTCCTTAAAAATTAGTCTTCTAATCCTTGAAGTGTTAGCATATTTACATATTCGTTATCTAACAAATTTAAGTTCTTTCGGGAGTTTATCCTGGAGTTTATATAGCTTCAAAATGTCTACTATCACTTTTACTGCTTATTCTCTTTATTAAAGTTCTCTGTATATAGTAGGATTAAATTTATAGTTTAGGTAGAAAGGTGATTCTTTAGTGCTTTCTCCTACTATACTATTATAGGTAAATTAGGCTGTTAGTAATAAAATAACCTAATTATCTTATTAGTAGTTAATATAGTATCTGAGGTAGATTTTAAGGATCTGGTTAATATATTCAGTCTGGCTATCAGTTTATGGATAGAAAGTGGTGGACAGGCAGTATTTCACTCCAAGTTGCAAAATCAGGAATTTCCAAAATTTAGATGTGAAGAGTTTATCTCTATTAGATATAATTTCCTGAGGTAGCCTATATTAACTGATAATAGTTCTAAGGAAGATATATATGAGGTTTTCTACTGTATTTGATTCTTTATAAGGAATGAAGTAGGTATATTTAGTAAGTTATTCCACTATAACAAGAATATTATTATAGTTTACTCTAGTGAGTGGTTCTTGTGACTTTAGTAGTTTAATAATAAAGTCTAAGGAAATTAATTCCTAAGGCTTTTAAGATACTAGTAAGGGTTATAATTCACCATAAGGTTTATGTTAGCTGGGCTTACTTTTGAGGTAAGTCTTACAATCCTTAATTATATTAATTATATCTTATTATATAACCCTTCTGTTATAGTGTTGTTGAATTCTTTTGAATATCTTAGTGACTCCTTAATATCTGTATGCTAGTGCACTATAAATATTTCTGATTATCTCATATGTTATTCTTCTAGTTATATTAATACTAACTTATCTAGTAATTAAGAGTAGCTTCTATATAGATATAAGGTTTCTATCTGTATCTATTTTAAGGATAACCTATATTTCTTCTGATACTGGGGCGTTATAGTCTGGTCTTTAACTAAATGTGTCAGCTCTTCTATTTTCTGTTCCTTTATAGTAGATAATATAAAAGTTAAATTCTGAAAGAAATTCTGACTATTAGATTTATTACTTATTAAGGTTCTTAGATATTATAAAATGTGTGAGGTTCTTATAGTCTGTATAGACTTAAACTTTATATTTAGTTCCTGAGAGTTATGGTCTCTATTTTTGAAATACTTTAATAATAACTATAAGTTCTTTATTATAGATCTGATAGTTAAGTTCTAGTTTACTGAGTTTATGTGAATAGAAGGCGTAAGAGTGAAGTACTCCCTTAGTATCTTATTATCCTAATTATCCTCCTATAGTGTAGTCTGAAGCGTCAGTCTCAACTTTAAATAATTTATCAGGGTCTGGAATTATAAGAATAGGTTCTGAGATAACCTAGTTCTTAATATCCTAAAATACTTCTTCTTATTTATTAGTCTAATTAAATTTAGTATCTTTTTATATAAGTTTAGTAAGTAGGATTATTTTTTTTGCGTAATCCTTAAGGAATCTTTAGTAAAAGTTAGTAAATCTAAGGAAAACTTAGATTTCCTTAATATTTATCAGTATAGGCTAGTCCTTAACTACCTGAATCTTCTTAGTTAATATCTTAATTATACTTAATATAATAGTGAATCCTAAGTATTCCACTTACTATATATAAAATTTACTTTTCTCTAGTTTAATTAGTAGCTTAGTTTACTAAAGTTTCTAAAATACTTTATAAATATATTCTTTATATTCTTTAAGTGTTCTTGAGTAGATAAGGATATTATTAAGATATATTATATAAAAGATATCTAAATATTCGTATAGTGTGTGGTTGATTATAGATTAAAATGTTGCGGGTGCGTTAGTGAGTCTGAAAGGTATTATAAAGTACTTATATAGTCCTTTTCTTATCCTGAAAATGGTCTTCCATTCTTTGCCCTCTTTAATTTAGATAAGGTTATAGGCTCCTTTGAGATTAAAAGCTATAAACTAGTTAGCTTTATAAAGTTAGTCTTATAGTTCCAATATAAGTAGTAGTAAGTATTAATTCTTAATTATTATGTTATTAAGTTGTTAATAATTAACGCAAAGTTGTAGCTTGCTGTTTTTCTTTAGTATAAATAGGATTAGGTTTCCTGCTAGTGATATTGAATATCTGATATAACCTTTCTTAAGGTGTTTGTTAATATACTTATTGAGTGCTTCTATTTCTATTTGATTGAGTCTATAGATTTTACTGAATCTAGGTTCCTTCCCCTCCTTCAAAGGGATCTTGTGATTATAGCTTATATACTTTAGTAGTCTGGTTTTAAATTCTTCTGTGAAAAGTGTTTTGTAAATCCGGTATTTATTAGGGATAGTCTGAAGTTAATCTATCTTATTGTTAACTCTTGCTGCTTCTGTAATAATTAATGTCCAGGCTGCTGTATCCTTAATTTGTAGGTAGGTAATAAATCTTTATACTCTTAGAGTTATATCTGATTTATATAGGATCTTATTATCTGGAGAGTCCTTAGGGACTAAATCCTTCTATTAGAGATAGTTAGTCCTCTAATTTATCTGTAGGTTATTTTTTTATAACTATAGGATTCCTAAGATAATCTCCTGATTACCTATCTCTATTATATTAAAGATATAGTCTTCCTTCTGGCTATAGTAGTTTAAAAGGAGGTATATAGTCTCTAAGTTAATAATATTTCCACCATACTTAATACTTTCTCTTTTAACAGTATATAGCTAGTATAGTTCAGTTTTTATTATCTATAGGATCTATTATTTATTTACTACTTATAGTAATATAAAGTTTCCTTAAGCGTTATAATTAATTAGGGTTTATATCTTATATCTATTCACTATTAGGTTGAGGTGAAGGTGTTTATTATTATATTCTACTGTTGCTAGGTATAAGGACCTTGTCTAAATTACCTTTCTTTATCCTTATTTAGTAGGTGAGTCTAGTTTTTTGATTACTTATAATATCTTTATTTTAATATTATTCTATCTTTATAGTGGTAAGTTATAATCCTTCCTTCCTGAAGTGCCTTACTGAATATTAATTCTCTGTACTTTAGTGTTAGTAGTGCTGGTCTGTCTTTAGTGTCTTTTCCTTACTTCTAAAGTTTATTATATTAATAGTATCATTCTCTTACCTTATTAATATAGTAAATTATATAGTAATCTAACTTGCAGTCTATCTATTCACTAATGATGTTATTTATATATACTATAGGATAGTCTTCATTAGGTATAAATATTACGAAGTGGTCTTTATTAAAACATTAAAGTTCCTAAAATAGTAGATCTATATTAAGATATACATTTGGAATTAGATTATACTTAAATTATCATAGGAAGAATTATCTATCAAATTTATTACTAAGGTGTAGTATATAGTTATCTTATATATAACATACCTAAAAGATAGTTTAGTAAGCTAGGTAATTAATTTGTAAAAGTTTATTATCTATATTACAGAGAATTATCTTAAGGTAGTTTAGAGTCTGATTACCTGGAACTCTATAAAATATAATAAATTACTTATTTTAAGTTAGGTGAATCTTCTTAATCCTGAGTTACTTACCTTCTTTACTACTTAGTTACTATAAAATAGAGGATCCTAAGTCTATAATAGTGTTATTATCTAACTTGGTATTATTATTAATTAATCTAAATAGGTTACTTGGATTAATATAGATTTCTGGATTAATTTTGATATATTCTTACTGGTAGAGGTTATTAAGTTATTCCTTAACCTTACGTTCCAGCTTATAGTATTTAACTATAGTGAGGGTCTTTGTTAGTATTCTGTTACTTATTTTAAGTTGTTGCGTGAGGGCTTAAGTGAGAGGTAGGTTTCCTCTAGTGTTAATTTTTTGCTGGATTTAATACTGAATCTTCTGTAGTAGCTATCTATTAGGTATTTAGCTGAACCTGTGGTGAAGTTCTTTTTCAGCTGCCTGCAGCTGTAGTAATGTTATTTTGTTCTCTTATACCCAGTCTTATTTAGAGACTAGTGTGAAGTTTTCTTCCTTCTTGATAGTGGTTATTACTAGTGTCTTCTTAGTATGCTATGGTATGTTATATAATATAGTATTGTATCCTGATTGTCTAGAAGGTTTCTTAGGATACTATTCTGTATTGTCTTTAGATCCTTAGTGTATAATATAGGTATTGTTAAAATAGGCTGTCCAGGTTAGAGAGGTATAGGGTATTTCCTTCTTAGTGATATTAATTTATCAGGTTTGTTTAGATACTAGCTGAAATTATTATCCTTGCTGCTAGCGTTTAGGTGAGCAGCAGTCTTTAGCTATATATCCTGGTTTGTCGTAATTATAGCATTTAAAGTCTTATTATTTGTTATCTTTAATGGTGGCTTTAGTAGTAAGGTCTATAGGTTTACTATGATAATTGTGAGATATATTTTATTATGGGGTAAACTGTTGTTTGGTTTCCTAATTGTTGTGTTAGCTCTAGTGGGTATATAGTGGTCCTTAGTACTTACGTCTACTATTAGGTTACTGAGGTTATTACTGTTTATCTTTCTTATGGCGACGTTTGAAGAGTTAGTTATTGATCTTGATAGTAAGTTTAGTGTATATAATAAAGTTGTTAGGTCTATCTTACTTAATAAGTTTATTTTTAATATTTTCCTTTAGTCCTTAATAGAATATAAAGATCTTGATGTTATTAGTGTAGTTAAGTCTAATATAAATACGTCTGAATTTAGCTATATAATACATAGCTGCATCTTTCTGTTTGAGAGCTGTAAGGTCTCATTTATACTGTTGTTACTTATCTGGCTTTTGGAATAGTGAGATTAGAGTGCTTTTGAAGCTATAGTAGCCTGTAAAGATGGTTTGAGTCTCTAGCTTAAGATTGTTCTAATTATGGGTGAGAAAATTAGTGAGATAAGGTTTGAATTATATGAAAGCTCTTCCTTTAAGGAATAAGGTAGCATAAATAACTTATTTAGCTTTATCTTTAAAACTGAGGTTATAGAACTAATAATAAGCTCTAACTTAAGTGAGGAATCCTTTAAGGTGTCCAGAAGTTCCATTAAAAGCCTGAGGTGCGTTAAGTTGAAGTTTCTTGCGTAACTTAACTAGAGTCTGGATAATATTGGCAGTAGTATGAAGAGTGTTAACCTCCTGCTGAAGAGTAAGGAGTTACTATTAATCTAGATTATTATGGAGATTCTGCTGGAGTTAATAAACTTCTGCAGTATTATTATTAATAATCTCCTATATTTTAGCTATATTTCTGTTAGTCTTCTGAAGCTATTATATAAGCTTAATAATATTATCCTCTTTATTGCTAGAGGGTTTAATATTCTTTATTTCCTGGTCTAGAGTCTTGATAGGTTATTTACCTTTAGGGGATGTTCCTTAAGAACTAGAAGAAGTAGAAGGAGTTTGGTGTTTAGCAGATATAGTGATATTCTTTCCTAGATACTATTAAGTAAGCTTCATAGGGTTAACTTACTAAACAGGAGTAATTAAAATATTATAGCCAGCTTTAGGTCTAGTAGAGGTGAGTCTGTTAGTAGTAAGTTAAGATTATAATATATAGGTAACAATGTTATTATTATGCTGATGAGATTAGGTCTTTAGGGTTTATAGTGATTAGGTGTAAATCTAATAAGAGGGTTATAAGATAATTATAAGGGTAAGGCTGAAAGTCTCTGAAGAGGTATTTATAAGAAGTGATAAATTAATTACTGAAAAGCTATAGAAGTCTGACCTTAAGTGGACTTAAGTTTATCCTATATATAAATCCTGATCCTTAGGGACTGATATCCTGAAGTTGGTCCTTACTGTGGACCGCCCTTAGTATGTCAGTCTTAACCTAGAGACCACTTATTACAGATTAATCCTCTCCTTATTACTATATAACTTGTACTATAGTTCTTCTATGCTGAGCGGAGTCCCTGTTGTTCCTATGTCATCTTGCATACAAAGGTCCTGTAACCACTGAGTGCCTTGCGGGGCGTTCCCTGGTCCTGTAGTTCCAACGGGTTATAACATAAACTTACTTTTAAGGTAAATCTTATAATTCTTAATTATATTAATTATATCTTATTTTATAACCTTTTTATTATAATATTATTAAATCCTTTTAAATATATTAGTAACTCCTTAATATCTATATATTAATATACTATAAATATTTCTAATTATCTTATATATTATTTTTCTAATTATACTAATATTAATTTATCTAGTAATTAAAAGTAACTTCTATGTAAGTATAAGGTTTCTATCTATATCTATTTTTAGAATAATCTATATTTCTTTTAATACTAAAATATTATAGTTTAGTTTTTAATTAGGTATATTAGTTTTTCTGTTTTCTATTTCCTTATAGTAGATAATATAAAAGTCAAATTTTAGAAGACATTCTAACTATCTAATCTATTACTTATTAAGATTCTTAGATATTATAAAATATATAAGGTTCTTATAGTTAGTATAGATCTGAATTTTATATTTAGTTCCTAAGAATTATAGTCTCTATTCTTAAAATACTTTAATAATAATTAGAAGTTCCTTATTATAAATCTAATAGTTAAGTTCTAGTCTACTAAGTTTATATAAATAGAAGATATAAAGATATAATATTCTTTTTATATCTTATTATCTTAATTATCCTTCTATTATATAATCTGAAGTATTAATCTTAACTTTAAATAGTTTATTAGGATCTAGAATTATAGGAATAGATTCTAAAATAACTTAGTTCTTAATATCCTAAAATACTTCTTCTTATCTATTAGTCTAATGAAATTTAGTATCTTTTTATTTAAGTTTAGTAAGCAGGATTATTTTCTTTATATAATCCTTAAGGAATCTTTAGTAAAAGTTAGTAAATCTGAGGAAAGTTTCGATTTCCTTAATATTTATTAACCTAAGTTAATCCTTAACTACCTAGATCTTTTTAGTTAATATCTTAATTATATTTAGTATAATAGTGAATCCTAAATATTCTATTTATTATATATAAAATTCGCTTTTCTCTAGTTTAACTAGCAGTTGAACTTACTGAAGTTTCTAAAGTATTTTATAAATATATTCCTTATATTCTTTAAATATTCTTAAGTAGATAAGAATATTATTAAGATATACTATAAAAAAATATCTAAGTATTTATATAGTATATAGTTAATTATAGATTAGAATATTATAAGTATATTAGTAAGTCCGAAATATTTTATAAGGTATTTATAAAATCCTTTTCTTATTCTAAAAGTAGTTTTCTCTTTTTTACCTTTTTTGATTTAGATAAGATTATAAACTTCTTTAAGGTTAAAAGCTGTAAACTAATTAACTCTATAGAGTTAATCTTATAATTCTAATATAAAGAGTAATAAGTATTAGTTCTTAATTATTATATTATTAAGTTACTAATCATTAATATAAAATTATAACTTACTATTTTTCTTAAGTATAAATAGGATTAGGCTTTCTACTAATAATATTAAATATTTAATATAATTTCTCTTAAGATATTTATTAATATACTTATTAAATACTTCTATTTCTATTTAATTAAGTCTATAGATTCTACTGAATTTAAGCTCCTTCCTCTCTTTCAAAAGGATCTTATAATTATAGCTTATATACTTTAGTAGTCTAATTTCAAGTTCTTCTGTAAAAAGTTATTTATAAATCTGGTATTTATTAGGGATAGTCTAAAGTTAATCTATATTATTATTAACTTTTATTATTTCTATAATATTTAATATCCAGGCTACTATATCCTTAATCTTAAGGTAGGTAATAAACTTTTACACTCTCAGAGTTATATCTAATTTATATAGGATCTTATTATCTAGAGAGTTCTTAGAGACTAAATCTTTTTATTAGAAATGGCTAGTTTTTTAATTTATCTATAAGTTATTCTTTTATAACTATAGGATTCCTAAGATAATCTCTTAATCACTTATCTCTATTATATTAAAAATATAATCTTCCTTTTAGCTATAGTAGTTTAAAGGGAGATATATAGTCTCTAAATTAATAATATTTTCACTATATTTAATACTTTCTCTTTTAATATTATATAGTTAGTATAGTTTAGTTTTTATTATTTATAAAATCTATTATTTATTTACTACTTATAATAATATAAAGTTTCCTTAAGTGTTATAATTAATTAGAGCTTATATTCTATATCTATTTACTATAATATTAAGATGAAAATATTTATTGTTATATTCTACTATTACTAAGTATAAGGATTTTATCTCAAATACTTTTCTTTATTTTTATTTAGTAGGTAAGTCTAATTTTTTAACTGCTTATAATATCTCTATTCTAATATTATTCTACTTTTATAATAGTAAGTTATAATCTTTCCTTTTTGAAGTATCTTACTGAATATGAATTCTTTATATTTTAATATTAGTAATATAAGTTTATTTTTAGTATCCTTTTCTTATTCTTGAGGTTTATTATATTAATAATGTTATTCTCTTATTTCATTAATATAATAGATTATATAATAGTCTGATTTATAGTCTGTCTATTTACTAATAATATTATTTATATATACTATAAGGTAGTTTTTACTGGGTGTAAATATTATGAAGTGGTTTTTATTAAAATACTGAAGTTTCTAAAATAGTAGATGTATATTAAGATATATATTTAGAATTAGATTATCTTTAAGTTATTATAGAAAGGATTATCTATTAAATTTATTACTAAAGTGTAATATATAATTATTATATATTTACTATATCTAAAAGATAGTTTAGTAAGCTGGATAATTAATTTATAGAAGTTTATAGTTTATATTATAAAAGATTATCTTAGAGTAATTTAGAATCTAGTTACTTAGAACTCTATAGAATATAATAAATTACTTATCTTAAGTTAGGTAAATATTTTTAATCCTAAGTTACTTACTTTTATTATTATATAGTTACTATAAAATAGAGTATCCTAAGTTTTAATAGTATTATTATCTAGTTTAATATTATTGTTAATGAATTTAAATAGATTACTTAGGTTAATATAGATTTCTAGACTAACTTTAATATATCCTTATTAGTAAAGATTATTAAGTTATTTCTTAACTTTATATTCCAGTTTATTATATTTAATTATAGTGAGAGTTTTTATTAGTATCTTATTATTTACTTTAAGTAGTTATATAAAAGCTTAAGTAAGAAGTAGATTTCTTCTAATATTAATCCTCTACTAAATCTAATACTAAATTCTCTATAGAAGCTATCTATTAAGTATTTATCTAATTCTATAGTGAAATTCTCTCTTAACTGCCTGTAACTATAAGATTACTACTTTATTTTCTTATATCTAATTTTATTCTAAGACTGACGTGAAATTTTCTTCTTTCTTAATATTAACTATTACTAATATCTTCTTAATATAGTATTCTAATTATCTAGAAAGATTCTTAGGATACTATTCTATATTATTCTTAGATTCTTAGTATATAATATAAATATTATTAAGATAAGCTATCTAGATTAGAGAGATATAAAATATTTCCTTCTTAATAATATTAACTTATTAGGTTTATTTAGATACTAGCTGAAATTATTACTCTTATTACTAATATTTAAGTAAATAGTAGTCTTTAGCTATATATTCTAGTTTATTATAATTATAATATTTAAAATCTCGTTATTTATTGTTTTTAGTAGTAGTTTTAGTAGTAAGGTTGATAGATTCACTATAGTAGCTATAAGATATATTTATTTATAAGGTAAATTATTATCTAGTTTCCTAATTATTATATTAGTTCTAGTAGTTATATAGTAATCCTTAGTCTTTATATTTACTATTAGGCTATTAAAGTTATTACTATTTATCTTTCTTATAGTAATATTTGAAGACTTAGTTATTAATCTTAATAGTAAGTTCTATATATATAATAAAATTACTAAGTCTATCTTATTTAATAAGTTTATTTTTAATATCTTCTTTTAATATTTAGTAGAATATAAAGATCTTAATATTATTAGTATAGTTAAGTTTAGTATAGATATATCTGAAATTAGCTATATAGTATATAGTTATATTTTTCTATTTAAAAGCTACTAGATCTTATTTATACTATTATGATTTATCTAGTTTTTAGAATAGTAAGATTAGAATATTTTTCAAACTATAATAACTTATAAAGATAGTCTAAGTCTCTAACTTAAGATTATTTTATTTATAAGTAAGGAAGTTAGTAAAATAAAGTTTAAACTATATAAGGATTTTTCCCTTAAGGAATAAGGTAGTATAAATAACTTATTTAATTTTATTCTCAAAACTGAGATTATAGATCTGATAGTAGATTCTAACTTAAGTAAGGAATCTCTTAAAATATCTAGAAGTTCTATTAAAAATTTAAAGTAAATTAAGTTAAAGTCTCTTATATAACTTAACTAGAGTCTAGATAATATTAATAGTAATATAAAGGATATTAATTTCCTACTGAAAAGTAAGGAGTTACTACAAATCTAGATTATTATAGAGATTTTACTGAAGTTAGGTAATTTCTATAGTATTACTATTAATAATCTTCGATATTTTAGCTATATTTCTATTAGTTTCTTAGAGTTATTATATAAGCTTAGTAATATTATCCTCTTTATTCCTAGAGGGTTTAATATTCTTTATTTCCTAGTTTAGAAGCTTAATAAATTATTTACCTTTAGAGGATATTCTCTAAGAATTAGAAGAAGTAGAAAGAGTTTAATATTTAATAGATATAATAATATTCTTTTCTAGATACTATTAAGTAAGCTTTATAAAGTTAACTTACTAAATAGAAGTAATTAAAATATTATAGTTAGTTTGAGATTTAGTAGAGATAAGTTTATTAGTAGTAAGTTAGGATTATAATATATAGATAATAATATCATTATAATACTGATAAGATTAGGTTTTTAGAATTTATAGTAATTAGGTATAAATTTAATAAGAAGATTAAGAGATAAGATTAGGAGTATCTGAGGATAATTATAAAATTAATTATTAAAAAGCTATAGAAGTCTAATCTTAAGTAGACTTAAGCTTATTCTATATATAAGTCTGTAATACTATAGGTTTTCCTATTCCTATTAGTATAATATTATTTTTTACTAATCTGAAGGTGAGAAGTAACTATTACTTATAAGTTAGTAATTATTTAGCTTTACTAATTACTTTAAGGATTTACTGATTAATTACCTATCCTGCAGGATAATCACTTATCTCTTATTATTACGTAACCTATACTATAGTTCCTCTGTGGTCTGGTAGGTTCCTTATTATATTCTTCTCTTTATATATATAAAATACCCTGTAGCTGCTAGGTACTTTATAACTCAGCCCTAGTTCTGTTAGGTTGTAATATCTAATTTAGATAGGATCTTAATAACTAGAGAATCCTTAGAGATTAAATTCTTCTATTAGAATTAGCTAGTTTTCTAATCTATCTGTAGGTTATTCTTTTATAACTATAGGATTCCTAAGATAATATTTTAATTATTTATCTCTATTATATTAAAAATATAGTCTTCCTTCTAACTATAGTAATTCAAAGGGAAGTATATAGTTTCTAAATTAATAATATCTCTACTATACTTAATACTTTCCCTTTTCATAATATATAGCTAATATAGTTTAGTTTTTATTATCTATAAGATTTATTATTTATTCACGACTAATAGTAATATAAAGTTTCCTTAAATACTATAATTAATTAGAGCTTATATCTTATATTTATTCACTATAATATTAAGGTGAAAGTATTTATTTATATATTCTACTGTTACTAAATATAAGGATCTTATCTAAAATGCTTTTCTTTATCTTTATTTAGTAGGTAAGTTTAGTTTTTTAACTATTTATAGTATTTCTATTCTGATATTATTCTA
This sequence comes from Colletotrichum lindemuthianum, assembly GCA_001693025.2. Lineage (NCBI taxonomy): Eukaryota > Fungi > Ascomycota > Sordariomycetes > Glomerellales > Glomerellaceae > Colletotrichum > Colletotrichum lindemuthianum. The sequence continues at coordinate 51,891 of MASP02000161.1, read as the reverse complement.
CCTCTATAATAGTAAGTTACGATCCTTTTTTCTTAAAGTATCTTACTGAATATTAATTCTCTATATTCTAGTATTAGTAGTATAGATTTATCTTTAGTATCGTTTTCTTATTTCTGAAGTTTATTACGTTAATAATACTATTCTTTTGCTTTATTAATATAATAGATTATATAGTGGTCTGATTTACAGTCTGTCTACTTACTAATAATATTATTTATATATACTATAGGGTGGTTTTTATTGAATATGAATGTTATGAAGTGGTTTTTGTTGAAATACTGAAGTTCCTAAAATAGTAGATTTATATTAAGGTATATATTTGGAATGAGATTATCTTTAAATTCTTATAGGAAGAATTATCTATTAAATTTATTACTGAAGTGTAGTATATAATTATCTTATATATAATATATCTAAAAAATAGTTTAGTAAGCTAGGTGATTAATTTATAGAAGTTTATAGTCTGTATTACAGAGGATTATCTTAAGGTAGTTTAGAGTCTAGTTACCCGAAACTCTATAGAATATAATAAATTACTTATCTTAAGTTAGGTGAATACTCTTAATCTTAAGTTACTTATCTTTATTACTATATAATTACTATAAAATAGAGGATCCTGGGTTTCTAATAGTATTATCGTCTAACTTAGTGTTATTATCTAGCTTAATATTATTATTAATTAACTTAAATAGGTTACTTAGGTGAATATAGATTCCTAAGCTAACTTTAATATATTCTTACTGGTAGAAGTTATTAAGTTATTTCTTAACTTTATATTTTAGCTTATAGTATTTAACTATAGTGAGGGTTTTTATTAGTATTTTATTACTTACTTCGAGTGGTTATATGAGGGTTTCAGTAAGAGGTAGGTTTCCTTTAGTGTTAGTTTTCTACTGAATTTAATACTAGATTCTCTATAGAAGTTATCTATTAGATATTTAACTGATCTTATAGTAAAGTTCTCTCTTAGCTACTTACAGCTATAGGATTACTACTTTACTTTCTTATGCTTAATCTCGCTCTGAGATTAGTATAAAGTTTTCTTCTTTCTTAATATTAGTTATTATTAGTATCTTCTTAGTATAGTATTCTGATTATCTAGAAGGGTTTTTAAGGTATTATTCTATATTATCTTTAGATTCTTAGTATATAATATAAGTATTCTTAAAATAGACTATTTAGATTATAGAAATATAGAATATTTTCTTCTTAGTAATATTAACTTATTAGGTTTATTTAAATACTAGCTGAAATTATTATCCTTATTACTAATATTTAGGTAAGTAGCAGTTTTTAGTTATATATTCTAGTTTATTATAATTATAGTATTTAAAGTTTTAGTATTTATTATCTTTAGTAGTAGCTTCAGTAGTAAAGTCTATAAGTCTACTATAGTAGCTGTAAGATATACTTATTTATAGAGTGAATTATTATATAGTTTCCTAATTATTATGTTAGTTCTAGTGGTTATATAGTAGTCCTTAGTACTTATATCTACTATTAGGTTATATTACAGACTATATGTGGATATCTAGCTAGGGTTATGCCCAGGCATCCGAAGCTAATCCCCTCGCCCGGGTGGGGCCCCAGTAGGCTCCATATAACACTATATATACAGACTTTTCTATACACTCATAAAAGCTTCCCTTTTACTTCTTAGTTCTAAATAAATAGTATTCTATACTACCTTCTAGTTAAATAAACTTAGGTTAAGCTTTTTATATATTTAGAATTTAGTTTTATTTACTATATAGATAATACTAAGTAAAGTATAGCTCCCTACTAGTTAAATATATAATCTAGTTAAAAATAGCTTCTAGGATATAATACTATATAATAAGTAACTAACTAACTAATATAAAGAATAATAGAGGATACTAAAGCCTCCCAGAATACTCCTACAGATAGTAACTCTATAAGTAAACTACTTTAGTAGTAATTACAGTATACCTTAAACTCGCTCTATTAGAGAATTAATAAGCTTTAATATAAATTAGTAAGATAAGATACTATAGTAAGTAATAACTTCTAAATAGCTATTATAATAGATACCTCTAGCTTATATTAAGATACTCTAGTAACCTCTAGAATAATATCTATTAGGATAATAGCTTTCAGAATTAATAATACTATTATATTTCTATTAGTAGCTAACTATTAGAGGAAACTTCTTCTCTTACTTCTAAAATTTTCAAGTAAGTAGAAAAAATATTAAATATAAACTTAATATATAAAAGCTAAACTTAAGATTAATTACTATTTCTTTAATAATAATTAGGAACACTAATATCTAATTTACTTCTATTTAGATTCTAATTCTCAGTAAGTAGTTAAAACTTTCTATATAGTAGGAAAGCTAGAGAACTCTTATAACCTAAGTAATTTTATAAGTTATCTAAATAGAACTTATCTGAATCTAAATAGTTAGTTTTATATTATTACCTAATATTACAGGCTAGCCTTATATAGAATATACTACAGAACACTCTACTTAAGTGTAGCTAGACAATAAGTGGACGACTTGTTGTTACGTACCTTTTGACGATATAGCTTAATTGGTAGTACTGTTCGTATACGCGCGCGTGCGTATATGTGTACTGAAGGCCGAGACGTTATTGGCTGTAACGCTACGCCCCTGTGGGGCCAGCCCTTCACATACAACAAGTCTACCCTATAGTCTAGGGTTCGATCCGCAGTCGCGTACGGATTTGTTCTCTGGCTTACAGCGTACGAGACGGCCGCTGGGGGTATGTTACTTAAGCGCTCGGAAGCCCCCCCTACTGTAAGGCCACAACAGGCAGGTAGCGTGGCGCAGCGGGAGCGGGAGAGGGGAGGTAGTATTACGGGCCAGCCCCGTATAGAACACACTACGGAACACCCTACTTAAGTGCAGCCAGATAACAAGTGGACGACTTGTTGTTACGTACCTTTTGACGATATAGCTTAATTGGTAGTACTGTTCGTATGCGCGCGCGTGCATATACGTGTACTGAAGGCTGAGACGTTATTAGCTGTAACGTTACGCCCCTGTGGAGCTAGTTCTTCACACCTAACTATAAAGCTTCAGATAGAAGGAAAATGAATACCTAACTACTTTTCTATCCTAATTTAAAAAGATTCTAGCTGACGCTAGAAGGTATATATAGCTAGATATAGTCTAGATCTTCCTACTAGAGGTTATTCTACTTTCCTACTTTAAGAAGTTACTTATTATAGTAAATCTTTCTATAGAGTATAAACTCTAGTTATCTAAAGTTTAGAATATAGCTTAGAAGCTTAAGTATATAAAGGGGATATTAATTTACTATTAGCTATCCTACTAGAGACTTACTACTTATAATATAGAAAGTAATATTATAATAATAAAAGTAGTTAAGAAGTAATAATAATACTGAAGTTTTAGTAGTTTTTCTACTGCTTCTAAGGAGTATTTTAAAGACTATTAGGATACTTACTAATATTTTAGATATAGTAAGAAAAGTTATATATAAAGAAACTATATAGTATAAGAGAATAAGAAAGTTAGTATAAAAGTTATGAAAGTTATAGTTACTCTAGATTATACTGAAAATAACTAGGAGGATAATATTCCTCTAGTTAGTAATAATAAGAATTTAGGAAAAAAGTAACTTTAAAGTGAAGTTAGACTCTAAAGCTAATAGAGGTAGAAGTAATAAGATAGAGGAAATAATAAGAAAAAGAATAAGTAAGTAACTAGTAATTAGCTATTATTTAGACTAGAATTAATAGAGGTTACTCTATTAATATAGTTATTAATATAGACTATAATATTTATATTATTATTAATATCTTCTTTATAAAGAAACTGTTAGTTTACCTATTAGGAGTAATAATGTATGCTGTATATGGTCTTTATAGTGTAAATGTAAACTGTTTTGGTAAATCGTTATTATTATTCCTAGGTTACGTTATATAGCTGCGGAGGCTACGTATGTAGTAATAGGGCTATAGCTATATAGCTATATAGTCTATATAGCTATATAGGCTGACTATTTACCTAATATAGCTATAGTGTGGTAGGCTATAAGGTAGTTTAGTAGCTATAATAGTTAAACTGAATGGTTAAACTGATACTGGTAACTTTTCTTTATACTATAGCAACGTCGTCTAAATATAAAAGCCTAAATAGCTAACTACTAAAAACTATATTTTTTAATATCCTCTTTTTACTACTGAACCTATTACTTATCTATCTCTCTATATAATTATAATAATTATATTAATTACTGGGATCTCTTTAAGTAAATATTAGAGATTAGAAGGGTATAGAGCTTTATTTAAGACTTAAGGCTATAGGGCTATATAGCTGTGAGGCTATATAGCTATAGGAGCTACGTAGCTATAAGGAGGTTGTTGCCTCAAGAGGTTGGTAATATTATATACCCTCTAGTAGTCTCTAAGATTGTTGCTTTTGGAGGCTGTAGGAGAGGGTTTTTGTTATATAGCCCTCTTGGAGCTGCGAGGGCTGTAGGAGAGGGCTGTTATTATATAGCCCTCTTGGAGCTGTGAGGGCTGTGGGAGATAGCTGTTATTATATAGCCCTCTTGGAGCTGTGAGGGCTGTGGGAGAGGGCTATTATCTGAGTTATATATGTGGGGGGTTATTAAGAGGTTTCGAGAGGCTATAAGGTTATGAGGCTACGAGGCTGTGAGGCTATAAGGTCTCTTGAGTGCGTCTACTGAATACGCTCTATTTAGTAGTTATTGTAGGTATATATTAACTTTTTGATAATACTACTGGGAGTGTCTTAACTTAGCTAAAGTTAGATTTTTAAGCTTCCTAATAGTAGCTTCCTTGAGGGGTTAGTATATAACTTAGAGGTTTCTAGTGAGGTCCTAAAGTGGGGAGGGTCTAAGGCGTCTGGAGTAGGAGACTAGAGATACTGTAAACTCTAGTATCTAAGTGGGAAGGATTATGAGGCTTAAGAAAGTTACGTTAAATGAATATAGAGCTTTAATTTAGCTAAAGCTGGATTTTTAAGCTTCCTAATTGTAGCTTTCTTAAGGTAGGTAGTATATATTCAGAGTATCCTAGTAAGGTCCTAAGGTGGGGAGGGTCTGAGGTATCTAAGCGATAAATAACTACTATAATCTTCTTACCTTATATAGACCTTAGGTATAGAGTTTCATAATTACTTCTTCTAATAATAATAAACTTTACTGATCTGTAGTATAATATTGACGGTTAGGTTAATACTAATTAGTATTAGTTTACCTGTTAGGGGTAATAATATATACTGTATATAGTCTTCATAGTATGGGTGTAAACTATTCTGGTAAATTATTATTATTATTCCTAGGTTACGTTACGTAGCTGCGGAGGCTATATATATAGTAATAGGGTTATAGCTGTATAGCTACGTAGCCTATATAGCTATATAGGCTGACTATTTACCTAATATGACTATAGCGTAGTGGGCTACGAGGTGGCCTAGTGGCTATAATAGTTGAACCAAATAGTTAAACCGATAGAAACTTTACTTCCTACTAATTAATAAGTTAAAAAGATAAATAAGGAGATATACTATTAGGCTGTTATTTAGTAATATTCAGAGAGTAGCTATTCTAACTCTAGAAGTTAGTAGTTATATATAGAAAATCTATATATATATTATAGAGAGCTTCTAGTTACTTCTATATTTTAGATAATTATAGATAGAGGATAATTATATTATTTATAATACTGAAGCTTAATAGATAATCTATAGGAAGAGTAATATGATAGTCTACTTAGAATATTAAGATAAGTTAATATAACTTAAGGAGATCTAGTTAGCTTACTTACTTAATATTAATTTATTTATATTTATCTAGTGATATACTATATAGTATACTAATAATATACTAAGTTTTTACTATGTTATATCTGTTAGTTTTATGGATATTAAGAAAATATTAGTTCTAAAAGTAGAGGTGAACCTAAGGGATTATATTTCTGTAAATATTTTGAAGGAATTCCTAGATCTCGTCTATTTAGATTTAGTATATTAGCTACCTTCCAGCTAACTAGAGATAAATTACTATATTCTACTAATTCCTAATAACAAAGAATAGAAATTAGATTTCCTATAGGAATCTCTCTATAATATATTATAGGAGGAACCTCTAGTATTTAAGAAGATTCTAGAGGATTTACTTAATAAGGAGTTTATTAAGATAAGTAGCTTCTCTATTAGTATCTTAGTTTTTTTTATACGGAAGCTGGATAGAGGGATATATTTCTGTGTAGATTATAGAGTTTTTAATATAATTATAAAAAAAGATTATTACTTTCTCTCTCTTATATTAGAGACTCTCTAGAGGGTTATTATAGCTTACTAATATACTAAACTTGATATTATTACTATATTTTATAAAATTAGGATTCATAAAGTAAATTAGGAGAAAATAGCTTTCTGGATATATTATAATCTCTTTAAGTAGATAGTATACCCTTTTAGACTTACTAATATTTCCATTATATTCTAATAGTATATTAATAGCTATTTATAATAGTTTCTAAATAATTATATTATAGTATATATTAATAATATCTTTATTTATACTAATAGTTTATAAAAAGAATATAAGGAAAAAGTTTATTAGATATTTAGCTACCTTACTAATATAAACTTAAAGTTAGATCTGAAAAAATATAAGTTTTTTATTATTATAGTTAAGTATATTAAGATTATTATATTAGCTAGAAAGGGTCTCTCTTATAATTTAGAGAAGTTAGAAGTTATTACTAACTAGCTTCCTTCTAGCTTACTGAAGGGTATCTATAGTTTCCTTAGGTTTGTAAACTACTATAAGGTTTTTATATTATAGTATAATATTATTATAAAACTTCTAAACTATCTAACTTAGAAGTTTATCTCCTTTTATTAGGAATTAGAATAGTAAGAAGCTTTCCTAATATTAAAATATTTTTTTACTTCAGAATTAGTATTATAGATATTTAACCCTAATATCCTAATATCCTAATAATAGTAGAGACTGACTATTCTAAGTTTACTTTAGGAGGTATATTAATATAGAATAATAAAGTTAGAGTGAGGTATCTAGTAGCTTTCTACTCTTAATATCTAACTTCTATAGAGTTTAACTATCTGATATATAATAAGGAACTCCTTATAATATTAGTTTATTTATAAGTATAGAGAGTAGAACTATAAAGTATTAGGAGGTTTAAAATTCTTACTGACTATAAAGACTTTAAGTATTTTATAAAGAAGTAATAGCTTATAGAGAGGTAGAGCTAATAGGTAGAGAAGTTATTTCAGTATAACTTTTACTTTAAGTATTAGCTGGATATCTAGATAGTAGCTTCTAATATTCTCTCTTAGAGGGAATAGGATACTTCTAAGGTGTAGGATAATAAGAGGTAATAAGGATAAGTAATATAAATTATTCTAGATATTATTATTCCTATAGGATTCTAAGTAGAGTATATAGATATTATTAATATTTAGGTTTTTAAAGGAAAATTAGATCTATAGGAGATATAAGATTATATTACTAAGAGAGATTTTTTATACTAATAGATATTTATAGTAATCTAATAGGGGAAGTATAATTTTCTCCCTAATATTTATTGTTGGTTTATTTTAATAGGCTATTTTCGTGGCTATTTTCATAGCTATTTTCCTGGCCTATAGAGCTGTAATACTATAGCTACGTTAGGTAAATAGTCAGGCTGTTTAGTTTATATAGCCTATATAGCCTTACGCACGTAAGCTATAATTTTATAGCTTATACGTCTGTATAGCTATATAGCTTATATAGCTTCTATTTATATGTATGTAGGCTATAGCCTACACGCCGAAAATCTAGATAAGATATCTGTTATAACCTAACAGGATTAGGGTTGAGTTATAAGGTATCTGGCGGCTATATGGTATTTTGTATGCACGAAGGGAAGAATATAACTAGGGACCCACTAGACTATAGAGGAACTATAATATAGGTTACGTGATAATAAGAGATAAGTAATTATCCTGTAGGGTAAGTAATTAATTAGTAGATTTGTAAAGTAATTAATAGAGCTAAGTGATTACTAACCTATAAGTAGTAATTACTTCTTACTTTTAGATTAGTAAAGAATAATATAATATTAATAGGAATAAGAAAACCTATAATATTACAGATTTATATATAGAATAAGCTTAAATCTACTTAAGGTTAGACTTTTATAGCTTTCTAGTAATTAACTTTATAATTATCTTTAGATACTTCTAGCTTTATCTCTTAATCCTCTTATTAGATTTACACCTAATTACTATAAGCTTTAAAGATCTAATCTGATTAGTATTATAATAATATTATTATCTATATATTATAATCTTAACTTACTACGAATAAATTTACTTCTACTAAACCTAAAGCTAGCTATAATATTTTAATTACTCCTATTTAGTAAGTTAATTTTATAAAGTTTACTTAATAATATCTGGGAAAGAATATTATTATATCTACTAAATACTAAACCTTTTCTACTTCTTTTAGTTCTTAGGGAATATTCTCTAAAAATAAATAATCTATTAAGCTTCTAGATTAAGAAATAAAGAATATTAAATTCTCTAATAATAAAGAGGATAATATTATTAAGTCTATATAATAATTCTAATAAACTAATAAAAATATAGTTAAGATATAGAAGATTATTAATAGTAATATTATAGAAATTATCTAACTTCAGTAGAATCTCTATAATAATCTAAATTAATAGTAACTTCTCACTCTTTAGTAGGAAGTTAATATTTTTTATATTACTATTAATATTATCTAGACTCTAGTTAAGTTACGCGAGAAACTTTAACTTAACTTACTTTAGGTTTTCAATAGAACTTCTAGATACCTTAAAGGATTCTTTATTTAAGTTAGAATTTACTATTAGATTTATAATTATAGTTTTAAGGATAAAACTGAATAAGTTATTTATACTACTTTATTCCTTAAGGGAAAAGCTTTTATATAGTTTAAAATTTATCTTACTGATTTCCTTATTTAGAAATAAAATAATCTTAAGTTAGAAACTTAGACTATCTTTATAAGCTATTATAGTTTTAAAAGCATTCTAATCTCACTATTCTAAGAACTAAATAAGTAATAATAGTATAAATAAGATCTTATAATTTTTAAATAGAAGGATATAGCTATATATTATATAGCTAAATTTAGATATATCTATATTAAACTTAACTATACTAATAATATTAAGATCTTTATATTCTACTAAAGACTAAAAGAAGATATTAAAGATAAACTTATTAAATAAGATAAACTTAGTAACTTTATTATATATATAAAACTTACTATTAAGATTGATAATTAACTCTTTAAATGTCACTATAAGAAAAGTAAATAGTAATAATCTTAATAATCTAATAGTAGATATTAATACTAAAAACCACTATATAACTACTAAAACTAATATAATAATTAGGAAACTAGATAATAATTTACTTTATAAATAAGTATATCTTATAGCTACTATAGTAGACTTATAGACCTCACTATTAAAACTACTACTAAAAATAATAAACGATAAGATTTTAAATACTATAATTACGATAAACTAAGATATATAGTTAAAAACTACTAATTACTTAAATGTTAGTAATAAAGATAATAATTTTAACTAGTATCTAAATAAATCTAATACGTTAATATCACTAAGAAAGAAATACCTTATACCTCTCTAACTTAGATAGTCTATTTTAATGATACTTATATTATATACTAAGGATCTGAAGATAATATAGAATAGTATTCTAAGAACCCTTCTAGATAATTAGGATATTATATTAAGAAGATACTAGTAATAGCTAATATTAAGAAAGAACAAAACTTGATATTAATCTTAGAGTAAGACTAGATATAAGAAAATAAAATAGTAATCCTATAGCTGCAGGCAGCTGAGAGAGAACTTTACTATAAGATCAGTTAAATATCTAATAGATAGCTTCTATAGAGAATTCAGTATTAGATTCAGTAGAGACTTAGCACTAAAGGAAACCTACTTCTTACTTAAGCTTTTATATAATCACTTAAAATAAGTAATAAGATACTAATAAAAATCCTTACAATAGTTAAATATAATAAGCTGGAACGTAAAGTTAAGAAATAACTTAATAATCTCTACTAGTAAGGATTTATTAAAGTCAGTCTAGAAATCTATATTAACCTAAGTAATCTATTTAAGTTGATTAATAATAACGCTAAGCTAGATAATAATATTATTAAAAGCTTAAGATCCTCTATTCTGTAGTAATTAGGTAGTAATTAAGGTAAGTAACTTAGGATTAAGAGTATTCACTTAACTTAAGATAAGTAATTTATTATATTCTATAGAGTTTCAGGTAACTAGACTCTAAATTACCTTAAGATAATCTTCTGTAATATAGATTATAAACTTCTATAAATTAATTATCCAGCTTACTAAACTATCTTTCAGATATATTATATATAAGATAATTATATACTACACTTTAGTAATAGATTTAATAGATAATTCTTTTTATAATAATTTAAGGATAATTTAATTCTGAATATATATTTTAATATTAATTTACTATTTTGGGAACTTTAGTAATTTAATACAAGCTACTTGGTAATATTTATATCTAGTGAAAACTACCCTATAGTATATATAAATAATATTATTAGTAAATAGATAGACTATAAATTAGACTATTATATAATCCACTATATTAATAAAGTAAGAGAATAACGCTATTAATATAATAAACTTTAGAAATAAGAAAAAGATACTAAAGATAGATTTATATTACTAATACTGGAATATAGAGAATTAATATTCAGTAAGATATTCTAAGAAGGAAGGATTATAACTTATTATTATAAAGGTAGAATAATATTAGAATGGAAGTATTATAAGTAGTTAAAAAACTAGACTTACTTACTAAATAAGAATAAAGAAAGATATTTCAAATAAGATCCTTATACTTAGTAATAATAGAATATAATAATAAATATCGTCACCTTAATATTATAATAAATAAATATAAAATATAAATCCTAATTAATTATAATACTTAACGAAATTTTATATTAATATAAGTAGTAAATAAATAATAAATCCTATAGATAATCAAAACTAAACTATACTAACTATATATTATTAAAAGAGAAAATGTTAAATATAGTGGAAATATTATTAATTTAGAGACTATATACCTCTCTTTAAACTACTATAGCTAGAAGGAAGATTATATCTTTAATATAATAGAGATAAGTAATTAGAATTTTATAGTTATAAAAAAATAACCTACAGATAGATTAGAAGACTAACTATCTTTAACAGAAAGATTGAGTCCCTAAGGATTCTCCAGATAATAAGATTCTGTATAAATTAAATATAACTTTAAGAGTATAAAAATTTATTACCTACTTTAGGATTAAGAATATAGTAGTCTGGATATAAAATATTACAGTAGTAGTAAGAGTTAATAATAAGATAGATTAACTTTAGATTATCCCCAATAAATACCGAATTTACAAATAACTTTTCGCAGAAGAACTTAAAACTAAACTACTAGAGTATATAAGCTAAAATTATAAGATCCCTTTAGAGGAGGAGAAGGAGTCTAGATTCAGTAAAATCTACAGACTTAATTAAATAGAAATAGAAATACTTAATAAGTATATTAATAAACACCTTAAGAAAGATTATATTAAATATTTAATATTACTGGTAGGAAACCTAATCTTATTTATATTTAAGAAAAATAGTAAGTTATAACTTTATATTAACTATGAATAACTTAATAATATAACTATTAAGAACTAATACTTATTACTACTTATATTAAAACTATAAGACTAACTTTATAAAGCTAATTAGTTTATAGTTTTCAACCTTAAGGAAGCTTATAGTATTATCTGAATTAAAGAAAGTAAAGAATAAAAACCTACTTTCAGAATAAGAAAAAAACTTTATAAATACTTTATAATACCTTTCAGACTTACTAATATACTTATAATATTCTAATTTATAATTAACTATATACTATATAAATATTTAGATATATTTTATATAGTATATCTTAATAATATTCTTATCTATTTAAGGCTACCTAAAGAATATAAAGAATATATTTATAAAATACTTTAGAACTTTCAGTAAGCTAAACTACTAGTTAAACTAGAGAAAAGTAAATTCTATATATAATAAGTAGAATATTTAGGATTTACTATTATACTAAATATAATTAAGATATTAACTAAGAAGATTCAGATAGTTAAGAACTAGTCTAAACTGATAAATATTAGAGAAATCTAAACTTTCCTTAGATTTATTAACCTTTACTGAAGATTTTTTAAGAATTACATAAAGAAAATAATCTTACTTACTAAATTTATATAAAAAGATATTAAGTTTAATTAGACTAATAGATAAGAAAAAGTATTTTAGAATATTAAGAATTAGGTTATCTTAGAATCTATTCTTATAATTCTAGATTCTAATAACCTATTTAAAGTTAAGATTAATACTTCAGACTATATTATAGGAGGATAACTAGAATAATAAGATATAAAAGGAACACTATATCTTTATACTTTCTATTTATATAAACTTAGTAAATTAGAATTTAACTACTAGATCTATAATAAGAAACTTATAGTTATTATTAAAGTATTTTAAAAATAGAGATTATAACTCTCAGGAACTAAATATAAAATTTAGATCTATACTGACTATAAGAACTTTATATACTTTATAATATCTAAAAACCTTAATAAGTAATAAATTAGATAGTTAGAATTTCTTTCAGAATTTAACTTTTATATTATCTATTATAAAGGAATAGAAAATAGAAAAGCTAATATATTCAGTTAAAAACTAAATTATAATATCCCAATACTAGAAGAAATATAGATTATCCTAAAAATAGATATAAATAGAAACTTTATATCTATATAGAAGTTACTCTTAATCACTAGATAAGTTAATATTAATATAACTAGAAGAATAATATATAAGATAATTAGAAATATTTATAATATATTAGTATATAGATATTAAGAAGTTACTAAGACATTTAAAAGGATTTAATAATATTATAATAAAAAAGTTATAAGATAAGATATAATTAATATAATTAAGAATTATAAAACCTACCTTAAAAGTAAGTCTAGCTAATATAAACCTTATAGTGAATTATAACCTCTATTAGTATCTTAAAAATCCTAAGAATTAATTTCTTTAGACTTTATTATTAAGCTACTGAAGTTATAAAAACTACTTACTAGAGTATATTATAATAATATTTTTATTATAGTAGAATAACTTACTAAATATACTTATTTTATTCCCTATAAGGAATTAAGTATAGCAGAAAACCTTATATATATCTTCCTTAGAATTATTATTAGCTAATATAGACTACCTTAGGAAATTATATCTAATAGAGATAAACTTTTTACGTCTAAGTTTTAGAAATTCCTAATTTTATAACTTAGAGTGAAGTACTACTTATCTACTATTTTCTACTTATAAAGTGATAGTTAGATTAAATATATTAACTAGATCCTTAAAATCTACTTTAGATATTATATTAACTACTAATAAGATAATTAGGTTATTTTACTACTAATAGCCTAATTCGCCTATAATAATACTATAGGAAAAAGTATTAAAGAATTATTTTTCTATCATAATTATAGATTTAACCCTACTATATATAGAGAACCTCAATAGAGAGAATAAGTAATAAAAGTAATAATAGATATCTTAAAACTTTATACTCTCTAGGATAAGCTTCTGAAAGAACTTGAATTTATTAGATAATAAATATATAAGTATATTAATATTTTAAAGATTAGAAGACTAATTTTCAAGGAGGGAGATAGTATCTACCTTACTAGATAAAATATTAAAACTAAACGACCGAGCGATAAATTAGACTTTAAGAAACTTAGACTATTTAAAGTTATTTGTAAAATCTTAAATATTAACTATAAACTATCACTACTAGATACTATAAGATATTATTTAGTTTTTTATATTTTATTTCTTAAATTAGTATTAAAAGGATCTTATATAAAAGATTATACTAAAGTTAACCTAGAATAAGAATATAAAGTAGAATAAATTATTAACTATATTAATTAATAAGATAATATAGAAATATAATACCTTATTCAATAGAAAGAATATAGCTACACAGAAAATATATAGAAACTAGTATCTAATGTTAGATATCTTAAAGAACTTTAAGAATACTGAGAATAATAAATATATAAATAAACTATAATATTTACGATTCAGATTAATAGACTAGTTTACATTTAACACTCTCAATCTAAGTATTAACCAGATAAAAAACCTTAAGGAGATAAAATATTTCTATATCTAGAAATATTATCCCCTGAAAATTAAGATTTCTTAACTACTATATTAAGAATATTAAAATTAAAATTCTCTAAATTAGAATTACTTAATATTATATCCTAATTAATCTCTCTGAAAGTACTATCTAACTATATATCTAAAATAGTTATACTTTTATTCACTATAGGTAAACTTAATTTCGCTTCAGTATTATTACTAGTAATAACTTTTCCTCACTTAAAGATATTTTACTTTATCTTCTGGATACGATCCAGCCTTACGAGCGATTTATCTATTTCCACCTAAATTTTCCTCAGTATTATAGTTTTTTTTTAGTAGAATTTCCTCTACTGCTTCTTCCTTATTTTCTAAATAACTAATTTTATTAAGTAAATAATTAACTATCTAATTAGTAAGATAATATACTACTTAAGATAAAAAAACTTATATTTATATATTATATTCTATAATATATTATAAAAATAACCTAATTATGTATATTTATTATAAACTTCTATTCTGTAAAGTTATTTATAATATAGACTTTTAGAAAAATAAAAAGAATATAATATTACATCTATATTAAACTTTTTAATATATAATATATAATATTACTAATAATAGGTAGAAGTAGAGAAATTAGAAACTAATTCTAATATAGTATAAGTATAATAATAAAATTAAGGAATATATTATAAACTAATAAGTAGGAGTTACCTATTTATATTAGTTTTAAGGATAAGATTCTTCAGAGGGGAGACTTAATATTATAACTTAATAGGATTAAGGCTAAGTTATAAGATACTTAGTAGCTATAGGATATTTTATATATATAAAAGGAAGAATATAACTAAGGACCTACTAGATTATAGAGGAATTATAATATAGATTATATAATAATAAGAGATAAGTAATTATCCTATAGGATAAGTAATTAATTAGTAGATTCTTAAAGTAATTAGTAAAGCTAAGTAATTACTAACTTATAGGTAGTAATTACTTCTTACTTTCAAATTAGTAAAGAATAATATAATATTAATAGGAATAAGAAAATTTATAATATTATAGACTTATATATAGGATAAACTTAAGTCTACTTAAGGTTATACTTTTATAGCTTTTTAGTAATTAACTTTATAATTATCTTTAGATACTTCTAACTTTATCTCTCAATCTTCTTATTAGATTTATATCTAATTACTATAAGTTTTAAAGACCTAATCTTATTAGTATCACGATAGTATTATTACTTATATATTATAGCTTCAACTTACTACTAATAGACTCACCTCTACTAGACTTAAGGCTAGCTATAATAATATTATAGAATAAACGCACTAAGTTACGTTATATACTTACGATCGATCGATTTACCGTTACTAGTTATAAACTAACACTGATCAGTAGTAGTTTAACTACTACTGGTACTTATTACTACTACTTAACTGCAGATCAGTAAGGAATAATCTAAAGAGATAAGGCTATAATACCTTCTAAGCAACCCTACAGACAGCTTCTAAGTAGAAACAGGTAACTTGAAGTTATTATAACTATATACTACCCTAAGACTATTAATACTATACTCACGATAGAAATAGAAGTAGAAATAACCTTATAACGATAGGTTAACTTAATATTATTTTACGTCCATTATATAAAAATAACCTTAAGAATATTATTAATAAACTTACAATAGAAATAGGAGTAAAGACGAACTTATAATAACTTATTTAACGTTTATTATTAAGACTGTTAACATTATACTTACGATAGAAATAGAAGTAGAGTCGACCTCGTGATAACCTATTTAACGTTATGTTACGTCTATTATATAATAAAAGATAACTTCTCTTATAGTTTCTATATACTACCTTTAGAGACTTCCTGAGAATAATAAAAATAACCTCTCCTCTAGCTTTTATATATTACTCTTAGAGGCTCCCTGAGAGTATATAAAAACGCCCTCTCTTACCTCTATATATTACTTTTAGAGGCTTCCTGAGAGTATATAATATTACCTTCTCCCTCTTAAGGTAATACTATAAGCTTCCGTTATATAGCCTCTAGCGTTAATAATAATCTCGAGAGACTACTAGAGAGTATATAATATTACCCTCCCCCTCTCGAGGTAATACTATAAACCTCCCTCATATAGTCTATAGCGTTTAATAATAACCTCTCAAGGTAACACTATAGACCTCCATCACGCAGCCTCCAGTAACAATAATCCCTCAAGGTAATGGTAATATTGTAGACCTCCCTCACGTGGTCTTTAGTGTTCGATAATAACCCCTCGAGGTAATACTATAGGCTTCCGTTACGTGGCTTCCAGTAATAACCTCTTGAGGCAACGCTATAAACCTCCGTTATATAGCCTCTAGTATTTAACAATAACCCCTCGAGGTAACAGTAATACTGTAGGCCTTCCTTACATAGTCTCTAGCGTTTAAGAATAACCTCTCGAGATAATACTGTTAATTTCCCTCACGTAGTTTCTAGCGTTAAATAATAACCTCGAGAGACTACTAGAGGGTATATAATATTACCCCCCCTCTTAAGGTAATAATATAGGTCTCTATTATGTAGCCTCTAGTGTTTAATAATAACCTCAAGAGACTGCTAGAGGGTAAACGACGTTATCCTCCCCCTCTTGTGGTAATACTGTAGGCCTTCCTTACGTGGTCTTTAGCGTTTAATAATAACCCCTTAAGGTAATACTATAGACCTCCGTTACGTGGTCTCCAGCAATAATAACCCCTCAAGGTAACACTGTAGGCCTACGCTATATGGCCTCCAGCAATAACAACAACTCCTCGAAGTAATAGTAACGCTGTAGGCTTCTGCCATACAGTCTCCATAATAATAACCTCGCACTCTACAGCTTCTTTTCTAAAAGTAAATACCTTAAATAGAGCTCTATACTCCCCAATCTCCGACATCTATACGAAGAAATCCTAGTGATCAATATAACTATAATAATTATATAGAGGAATGGATAGATAACGATTTTGGAGAATAAAGGAAGCTATTTAAAAAGAATATATTTAGTATATAGCTATTCAGGAGACTTTAACGTTACTATAGTATAAATAAAAGATTGCTAATATTGGTTTATTTTAATAGGCTATTTTCGTGGCTATTTTTATGGCTATTTTCGTGGCTTATAGAGCTGTAATACTATAGTTATGTTGGGTAAATAGTTGGGCTGTTTAGCCTATATAGCCTATATAGCCTTACGTATGTAGGCTATAGCTTTATAGCTTATGCGCCCGTATGGCTATATAGCCTATACGGCCCCTATTTGTATATATGTAGGCTATAGCCTACGCGCCGAAAACCTAGATAAGATATTATAGAATAAACGCACTAAGTTATATTATATATCTATAATCGATCGATTTACCGTTACTAGTTATAAATTAATATTTATATTAAGATTCAGATTACTAAGTATACTATTAATATACTAAGATAGTTTATTTTCAGAGAGAGACTTTAGATACTAAATAGTAAAGAGAGTAATAGCTTCCTTAATAAGTTTAGAATTAAACTAATATAGAAGTTATATATCTTCTCCCCTATAGACTACTTAGGATATAATAGTATACTAGAGATTATAAGCTAATAGTTCTACTAGCCTGGATAGTTATAGAGTATCTACTAATTTATATATAACTATAATATATATAGAGGTATTTATATCTAGAGGTAAGCTAAGAAAGGATTCCTAAAGTTCCTACTAATACCTAACTAGTTATATTCTAATCTATTAATAGATTTTATTACTAACTTACCTCTTATAAAAAAATAAAGTAGCTATTACCTCTAGGTTATTATTAATTAACTGAGTAAGGTTTCTATATTAGAGGAGATAAATATAATAGAAATAGAGGTATATATTTAGTAGTTCCTCAGTTACTACTATAGGTTTTATAGAATATTATACTTTATTATAAGTAATAGAGAGTCTAACTAAATAAGTTACTTCTAGAAGAAATTCTATAAGTTAATAGATATTATATACCTACTAAATATTAGTTACTATCTATAGACTAATAGTATTATAGAATAGTATAACTAGGTGATCTAAATAGTTTTAAGGATAGTTATATATTAGTTTTAAGATAACTAGAGTAACTTACTACTTATTATATAGTTAGTCCTCTATAACTAGTAGTATAATATAATAGAGACTATATTTCTCTTTATAGATTATAGATATTATATTAATTATATTCTAGTTACTAAGGAGTATATAGAACTATTTAGTAGTAGTAAAGCTGCTACTTACTAACTAGTTAAGAGGATATAGTTAGTAAGAATATATATCTATATAGAGATAGTTACTACTTAGTAGAAGTTAGACGCTTAGGTGAATAAGATCCACTCCCCTATAGATTAATATTAAATTAGTAATAAAATATAGTTAAATATATCTAACTATAAGTTACTGAAGTTAAGCTAAAAACTAACTTAGCTATATTATAAGTATATAATAGTAAAAATCCTCTTACTATATATTATAAAGTTAGATACTTTAGAGTCTATTTACTTATAGTTTTATATAGATTTATTTTAGAAAGTTACTATTAATTTACTATTTAGGTAGATTATAGTTAATAGCTAGTTATTATTATTAGTAGATAATAATAGGGAGGCTAAATAGCTAGTTAAAAGTATTCTTACTATAAGGATATACTAAGTAGAGAGAGAATACTAATAAGAAGCTCTTATTAAATAGGAAGAATATATAAATCCTATGTAGAAACTTATTAATACTATTATAGATATAGTAGCCCTAAAGTAGTATAAAGTAATATATAGACTAATTATAGATAATAATAGAGATTCAGCCTATAGCCTCTAACTGGGCAGCAGCTAGAGAGGAGGGGGATAATATTATAAGTTATTTCTAGATATCTAGCTAAAGCTGTATCTAGGTATCTGAAGCTAACCTCCTCGTCTGGGTGGAGCCCCAGTAGGCTCTATATAGTACTATATATACAGACTTTTCTATATGCTCGTGAAGGCTTCCTTTTTATTTCTAAGTTCTAAATAAATAGTATTTTACGTTACTTTCTAGTTAAATAAACTTAGATTTAGCCTTTTACAGATTATTAAAATTATTACTATTTCCTTTCTTATAGTAATACTTAAAGAGTTAGTTATTAATCTTAATAGTAAGTTTTATATATATAATAAAATTACTAAGTTTATTTTATTTAATAAGTTTATCTTTAATATTTCTTTTCAGTTTTTAGTAGAATATAAAGATCTTAATATTATTAGTGTAGTTAAGTTTAGTATAAATATATCTAAACTTAGCTATATAGTATATAGCCATATCTTTCTACTTGAAAGCTACTAGATCTTATTTATATTATTATTACTTATTTAGTTCTTAGAATAGTGAGATTAGAGTATTTTTAAAGCTATAGTAGCCTACGAAGATAGTCTGAATTTCTAACTGAAGATTATTCTATTTATAAGTAAGGAAATTAGTAAGATAAGGTTTAAACTATATAAAGATTCTTCTCCTAAGGAATTTGGTTACTTTTACTCTATACTTATAGTAGTATCTAAGCTCTTTACCCTATATATAGTTCTAACTGTAAAACTTACCTAGTAATAGTATTCATACTAATACTAACTTATAACTAGTTTAAATAGTAATGAAATTACCTATTATTGTGGATAATTATACCTCTAGTTATAATATTTAACCTTATAGTGGAGGAAGACCTTATAGTAATAATCTGTATAGTGGAAGCTTTAGTGAGGCTAGAGCTTAATATATATAGCTGAAAGTAACTACTAAGGTTATAAGGTTGAGAACTTTTATAAACCTCTTGAAGATAGGATAAAATAAAAAGCTTATAAAAGCTAAGTATTCTATAATTTATCGCTCTTTTATATCTAAATTATCCTTAGTATTTTATAATAAAACTAGAATTCCCCTTAAATCTATATAGCTACTTATAACTAAAATAATATAATAGTAGGTTCTAAATATTCTTTTATAACCTCTATAATAGGAGATACTAATATCTTCTAAAAAACCTAAGTAATATTATAAATATTAATATTAATAGATAGACTCTAAATATTCAGAAGAAAATCATCTAGTTATCCTATAATCTACTATATTAAGCTAATAATTTCAGAGACTAATTATTAATCAGATAGTATTATAATATTAATATACTATACTAGTTACTAGATACTTTAGAGTATTATAATATTATAATTACTGAAGTTTTAGATACTATATAGTTACACTAAAAATATCTATATCTATATTAGTATTATTTATATATTAATATACTTAATTAATATATTAAAATTATTTACTAATAAGAGCAGGCTGAGTCCTACTATATTAATATAAAGATTATAAATTAGCTTATATTAGTAATAGAGAACTTTCATATTAATAGTAGAAAACTTTTATATTAGGGACGTAAAGTTTTATCTTAGGAGTGAGTAGAGTATAGTCTAGAGGATATTAAAGTTACAGATATAGAGGTTATAATAAGTGTTTAAACAGAGTAGCTATAGTTAGTAGTAATTAAATCTCTTAAGATATTCGAATTATATATAGCGTGAGGGCGTGAGAGTGTAAGGATATAAGGACGTAAGAGTGTGAAGTTAATATAGAAGGAGTTATTAGTTATTTATTATCGAAAAGGTTGATGTAGGGCGAGTATACTAGCTACTATAGCTGCGAGAGGTTCAGGTTTAGATTAACTTAAGGCTAGCTGCAGCAGTTAGCAGGGGGATAGAAAGGCTGAAATTATACTTCAGGGGGTAATATATCCACTAATAGTTATAATAGAGAGTAAGCCATCAGCCTCTCTCCTTCTCTTAAGGAATAAAGTAATATAAATAACTTATTTAGCTTTATCCTTAAAACTGAGATTATAAAACTAATAATAAACTTAAACTTAAGTAAAGAATTATTTAAGATATCTGGAAGTTCTATCAAAAATCTATAGTAAGTTAAATTAAAGTTTCTTATATAATTTAACTAGAGTCTAGATAATATTAGTAGTAATATAAAGAATATTAACTTTCTATTAAAAAGTGAGAAGTTACTACTAATTTAGATTATTATAGGGATTCTACTAAAACTAGGTAATTTCTATAATATTACTATTAATAATCTCCTATATCTTAACTATATCTCTATTAATATTTTAGAGCTATTATATAAACTTAATAATATTATTATCTTTATTACTAGAAAGTTTAATATTTTTTATTTCCTAGTCTAGAAGCTTAATAGGTTATTTACTTTTAGGGGGTATTTCCTGAGAACTGAAAGAAGTAGAAAGAATTTAGTATTTAGTAGATATAGTAATATTCTTTTTTAGATACTATTAAGTAAATATTATAAAATTAACTTACTAAATAGAAATAATTAAAATATTATAACTAACTTTAAGTTTAGTAAAAGTAAGTCTATTAGTAGTAAGTTAAAATTATAATATATAGATAATAATATTATTATAATACTAATAAGATTAGATTTTTAGAACTTATAATAGTTAAATATAAGTTTGATAAGAAGATTAAAGGATAAAGTTAGAAGTATCTAAAAATAATTATAAAATTAATTACTAAAAAGCTATAAAAATCTGATCTCAAATATACTTAAGTTTATCCTATATATAAGTTCTAGCTAATTAGTATATTCTTTTAGTTATTTTAGATTATATGAATCTAATATAATCTATTAGCTTTTAATTTATACTAGATTATATTAATTCTAAATAATCTTTATCTTATTATTACGTAACTTATACTATAGTTTTTCTATACTGAGTGGAGTCCCTATTATTTCTATATTATCCTGCATACAAAGATCCTGCAGCTGCCAGGCGTCCTGCGGGGCGTCCCTTAGTCCTGTAGTTCCAATAGGTTGTAACAGTTTACTTGAGGTATAGTCTGGCTCCAGTCAACACTTATAACTATACTTACACTATTCATATTATGATAGCTTATTATTATTACTACGAGGTACTGCGCTGTTGGATATTATTATGATATATGAAATCACGTTGATATTAACATATGGAGAAAACTCCTGCACAAGGTAGTATTCCTCGATAAGGATGGAAAGGCAACCTAAACCAGCGATACTCTTTCTGTCCTCTTGCATGCAAACTGCAGAAAATAAATATTATGAAGCATTCTTCCTACAGCTTGTGACGCAGTTTGGATCTCCTGTAAACCTGAAAATGACTGAGCAGATCTACTTACTGGCCAACACGCTTGGGGTTTCATCTACGGCAAGATTGGAAAAGAGATCGTCGCTAGTAATACTCTTTTCGGTGGACGTATGCCAGGGCAAGGTCAAACTCTTTTACACAGAACGTCCTAAGCGATGACGTCTATGGGGGCTCACTTTGACAGCTAATATTAGCAAGAATTAGAGACTTAAGGATAGACTGCGAAAAAAGATGTGATCATTTGTTTTCTAATGAAGATGTTCTTACTTATCATCATTATTGCAAGGGCCCTTGCCCCAATTACCTACTATACTACACCATGCTATCACCTTCTTCTGTATGATATTTGAGGATGTAGATATGCTCTCGAACTCAAGCATTTTTGTATCAAGTTTCAACGACCTGCAAGTTTCAATTTAAATCTCTCATAGCTATATTGCAACAAATCAGAATCCTTCATTTGTGAGTTGAATTCAAATGGCCCGCACTATGCTGTACATCCTGTACATCATATTGATCTCAATAAGTTTTGGTGTTGACTCTTTTGCTTGCGGCTTCTTAAACTAACTAGTGAGTTACTTCTTGACGCTAATCTAATACATACATTGCAGTGTAGTGCAATAAACCATACACATACGTAGTCGGAAGAAGAACTAAGGAGTAACATGGCTCAGCCAGGGACTGCTCAGGTCAGTGTAGAAGCTGGCACCCTTGACCGTCGACGGCGCTCCCAAAGCGGTGACATTACAATTTGTAATCCAGTTTCCCTGGGCTTTCAGCTTCTCGGAAACATACTTTTTGTAGTCATCAAGTAGGCACGAAGAGCCAGGTCCGTTTTTGCATGATGGTAGTGGGTAAACCGCGTCATTAAGACGAATGCGAATGAAGGTCGAGTTCTGAAGCTGATGGGTTGCAGGCGGGACTGAAGAAACCGAGTCATACCTCCGAGCACGCAAAGTATTGGCTGCCGCCGAGGAACCAACAGAGTTTCCAAATGTCCCGTTTTTGGGTACATCGCAGGTAAGCCTCTCAAACGCAATGGTCCCTCTCATCGTTGTATAGCGAGAGCTTACGAATAGGCGGTTGCTGTCTTTCTGGGTGCTCGACAACGGTTCCTGCTCGTCAAAGACGCCAGACGCAGTTACAAGCTGGTTGAGTTGTCCGTCGTTGAGAAATGACATGATGAGTTTGGGAAGCTGAAATAAGCTTCCGTCCGCGCGCTTCCCGGTCACGGAGGGACCTTCTCCCAACAAGTCTATTAAGGAGTCGAGATACGGCGTCATCATCTTCGACGGGACGTCTGTTCCTGGACCAACACCATAGTCATATCGTAGATCCTGGAAGTATTCATACTGGAGGAATTCATCGTCGGTGAAAATATCGCACCAAGGGGAAAGGCGACCAGTAATCTGGCTTTCGTAACCACACAGATAGGGAATCTGCGAGACATCGTTTGGTACCAAGGTGAGATTTCCTTGAATCAAAGACTGAAGACGCTCGAGGATAGGGGGAATGTAGACACTGTTCCATTCAGACACATGGTCGCCACCCTCGGTGTCCTCGAAGGCGGGACACATGTCAGACGGGGCTAGTGAGTCCCCGATTCCATCAGGGAAGCCTCTGGAAGTGACAGACACGATGTCGCCGAGACGAGTCGCGTTGGTACCCAGATAGCCTTGAACAAATAGCTTCGCAGTCTGAATGACCCGAGAGTAATTGTTGGCCCATACCATAAACTCATCGCCCTCTTGGTAGAGGTCGGGATATCTAAGGATGTAAACAAGTGAAACTTGTGAACTGGTCGATGCAGGAACTCACCTCGTCCGTAAAGTGTAGCCCAGATCATGTGCTTCCTTATATCCCGTCGGACTCAAGTTGGCGATTTGTGACGAGGGGTTCGTCAAAACTGTGCGCCATCGGGGAAGAAAGCCGAGACTACCAGAAGCAGTGTAGTTTCCAGATTGGAACTAATGCCAGGCAACGTCAGCGCTCTGGTCTCAAAGCTTCGGCATGGTGGACTGACTCGATTTTGCATTGAAACCCAGCCATTATAAGCACCGTTGTCGGGGTAGCGAGAGCCATGCCGCAAGACGTACGCGGCTTGATCGACATAGCAGTTCTCGGGAATATCGGACGATACGTTGTTGACGTTTGGGCCTGTGACTCTTACGTTAATACGGGGTTGACCTTGACAATTTGCGCCCCTCCACACCCCTCCTTTGTATCGTTGGTAGGAGAACAACAGCCTTACCGGCATACCAGGGACCGTTGGCACCCAGATGTTCCAAGGGATGGTCTGCGCTCTCGCTGGCGGGAAGGTTGATGTCTTGAGTGGGTGCGAGCAGTCGGGAAGTGACATCAGCCGCTCCTAGAGCAGCAAAACAAATGAGAGCGAGCGAGGAGAGTGCCATCGCAAACCAGATATACCCAGCGACAAAGAGGCGCTACCGAATAGACTTTCCAAATCTAATAACACGGCAGGTAACTTCCTCGATTTATACTCCCAAAAGCTTGACCGGTCTGGGCATCACCGGCCACGTGCTCTTATCATGTCGAATGCACCTGGTTGATATGTTCGGAGCATCGTGCCGATGCGGGCAGAGTAAAATTGGCGGTCTGGGGCACGTGAGAAATGAACTTGTCTGATTCGGCACTCCATACAAGGTTGTGGGAAGACCACGGCAAAGCGAGCCTGTTCGAGACGCTGTCTCCGTATCAACATACGCTAGCGCTTTCGATAACCGTCATATCTGGATGATGCGCGCCATCAGAACTGCGAAGATAATTCAGCAGGGGTTGCTCCAAACCTCCACTGACATCGGCTGACCACCAAGACGTTGCCGAGACGCAATGTTTGCTCCATACTACTCGCAGGACTTAAGTCAATGCTTTGTGTAGCAGAAACTTCACGTCTTTTACTTGAGATAGCTTCCGTCTTGTCTTCTACATCTTTGCCATGAAGAAAAGCTGTTGAGGTGCATAGGTCCTTCTCGCGCCAGACGGCCGCACGGCAAATATGCCTGATCAAGGCAACAGTTGGTACATTTTTGTTCTCCGAGTTGAGTCGACATTATCCAATGGGTTGGTAAATGGGTTTAAAGTGTCGCTACATATCAAAGTCTCAACATCAGGTCGACTTTGGTTAGTTTCATTGAATGATGAAAAACATCCATTATACAGGTACAGGTCAGTGGAGGGGCGTAGGACCAATCACATAACATCTGCTGAGGACGATGGCTTGACGCTTCTGAATGAAGGATCTAGGTCTTCAGTGTCATAAGCCGATGCAGTGTTACTCAGTGTGAGATGGGTCGGAAAGTAGATGAGTAGTAGCTGGGCGAGAATTAGACTACCTATATATTGATAGATTGATACATACTCTCAATGCCAGCAACAGCGAGCGAAAATCACAAGATAGCCGCGAACAGCAGCGACGAGAGAATCGGTGTCGCAATCTTTTACCACGTTCCCAGCATCATTCACTAGTGGCCATGGACACGCTAGCAACAGTCAATCGACGATAACATATGTACCAATCAGTATACTCATGCCATCGGGCCGAGATATCTCGCAACGGGCAGTTGTGTAGTAGTGGTGCTGGCGTCAGAGAAGAAGAATACCAAAAACCATGGAATGCGAGACACCAGACTGATAAATCATTTTGAAAGATGTCCTCCCCCTTTTCACGTCCTCGTAGTCCCGGCGGGGATAGAATTCCCTTCAGAATCCCTCTAATGGTCGAGTCTCAAGCTATTTCTTAGTAGGCTACACACTTTTGGGATGCCTTCGTCGCAGCCTCTTCAAAGTGGATAACTAAAAACGAAGTCGTTCTGCAAACTTTGGCCTTCTGCAAACTTTGGCCTTGAGGTCTTCAACTTAGACGATGAGTTACATCAACAATATGTTTCATCTTGATATCGCAACGGGTAAGGCCGATCATATCTTTTCTCGCAATCTCTGACATTGTAATATTCCTTTTTTTCCCCATGACATGTGATATTCCGGGGATTCAGAAGTGCCCACAACTCAAGCACGGCAATTTTCACTCCTACCAGCACCGGAAACCAGAAGGATAAGATATCCCTAAATACTTTGTGTACGTAAAGATGTAGTCGTCTAGGATCAGCAACGGCGGAAAAGAGACAGTCGCGGTCGGTTAGTGTACAGCGGACATGCATCACCAAGGAGGCAACCATCAGTAACATCGTACACGATCTGTAAGTGGCAATCCGCCGTTGACTGAAGCCCAACAGGAGCTTAGGGATAAGCTTACTGGCAGTGCATACGAGCTTTTACTTATGGAACAATGATACCGAAAAAGCGTGAGCGAGAATTTTGTCAAGTATACACAGTGTAACCAGGCATTCTCACAGAATCTGAGTCATTCGACGTATCGAATCCCACTAGTTGTAGGATATGCATCAGGTATGAAGGAACTTGGCTCCGAGATGGTTCCGAGACACTGATATGTAAGTATACCACATATTACGGCTCATAAGCCACTGGTTTCGACCAAACATACGGATACACTAGAACGATACCGCAGTGAATTTGCGGGCACATAAATGTAACAGCGTCCTCTTGCTTAAACCGGCGAACCGAAGCAAAACCAACAGCACCACCACAGTTTGATCCATTCCCATTCCACATTTGATGCAACTCATGGGCCTATCGTGAAATTTCGTTACTAAGTTTCCGTGCGGGTATATCCGTAGCTTGCAACCGAACATGTTATGCAACAGGCAGGGCCGGGCAAACTCGAATGAACTTGCTTGCACAATACCATCCCGCAGCCCGCAAACAGATGCACAGCACCATGACTCGCGTTGCAAGCCATTAGTCGCGTGTTAGGACCCGTGAACCGGTGTCTCGGCACACCGATCCATCCCGAGAGCCGAGCCGGCCCGGCTGTGTATTCAAGCCGACCATGTATTCGGGGTTTCAAACAGTTGCTGCGCAGGGCAGAAGTGCAATTGCTGTCCGTTCCTTGAGTAATATACGTCGGTCACTTGTCGCTACGGTGTTAATGCTGCTTTCTCAGGCCCAGGCCCGCCGGAGAAGTGGTTTCTGTGTGCTTCTCCTCCACGCATTGGGTAGCTCCGGAGGGGAACAAACCGGCCAAGTGTCCTTCCAAGTATTGTTTCGCGTCGTCAGGCACGCGGAGCCAAGGTGACGACATGCCCGCGACGAACACCTTTACCAGACTATGCGACCCTCAAAGAAAGCGAAGTGTTACACCAATGGTATGAGGTTCTCAATAAATGCAACCCGGCGTAGTCTAACCTAGCTTACCACGCACTTGGTGTCCTCATGTCTAGTCCCTCAAAGGAGGACAGCTGCCTGTTGATAACCTCTTGATCGGGCATGGCCAATGGGTCCCATGACGCTGTACCTTGACCCATATACCTCGAAAACATGTGATCCATTTGTTGATGTCCGTCAGGGTGCCCCTGGCCAGACGCGATATCCAACCGCATAGACGCGGGCTCGGTCCCAGCACGTGATCTGCCGAAATAGGGACCCAGACACTCTCGAATCTTGGCCACGTAAGATGGCTCATCCGGTTGCACGCCATGCTGAGAACAGAGAAAGTCTTCGCGAACCCGCCAGGCCTTGACAATAAACTTGGCAAGTGCGACGTGGTAGTCCTGGGACGGGTCAAAAAACTCGGGATGATATTCGTAGACGGAGGGCAGTTGCTGCCAACCCCGCTCCACCAGGCTGCCCGTTGTTCGCTGGCTGAGCTGGCCTACCATGTAAATGAGGACATCATACTGGAATAGCAGCTTGATAAACCAAAGAAACCCGGGATGTTTGTTCGACTTGTAGGCGTTGACGTTCTGCTCTGTGGATGTAACAGCCCACTTGAACAGGTTGTCTTTCGGTGTCAATATCTCAGTGCCCCATTCGGGCTGCTCCTGTGGCGGGCAAGTCGTTTCTTTAATCTTTTGAAGAATGAGGTTCTTGATGAGGGTCGCCATCTCGTGGACGGGGCCTGCTGCGGCATCCGAATGCTTCTCTATCGCGTTGTTGAGCCGATCCTGAAGCGTCTTGACGAATGATCCAATCTGAGCTGACTGGACCTTGCTTTTTCGGCCGGAACTGAGAGTGCTAAGCTCATTGTAGAGCATCAAAGCTTCCATGTCGGGCTGCTGCTGCATACAATAACCGATTTGGTAAATAACCAGCGGCATAATCATCTCTGTTGGACCATCTCGATCCTTGTATCGTTCGGTTGCACCCGTGTGCAGATCGGCGTCGTCCAGGTTCTTCGGAAGCTTGCAGTCGCACGGGCGAGGGAGAAGAGATTGACTCAGTCCAGAAATCATGGAGAATTTGATGTCGAGCATGAAGATTTGCCACCATACTCGGCGTCTCATTTCCGTCTCGAACGGAGACAAGCCCAAGAGCTCTCCGTCTCGGTGAAGCCCCATCTTCTGGGCTATTCGAACGCAAATCCCGTTCAATATCCACGCACCGTGAATATTACACCGACCCTGGATAGACATCTGCTTGTAGTGTTAGAGATTGCACACATCGAATAGGAAGAGAAGGTGTTACCATGTGAAGCACCAAGGCTTGTAGGGTTGTCAAATCATGAGACTTCAAGAAATCGGACCTGAAGAGACTCCTTCTGACGCCCTTTGAGAAGCGGCGAAATGCGGCGTTGGTAGGCATGCCGACCACGTCCATGCATTCCTCGTCGGTCATGGCGACGACCGACATGCTGTATACGGCAAATAACAGGGCATCTACATTGTGAGGAAGTGTGCCAGGTCCGCTGGCGGATTCGACTACCAGTGGCTGGAGTGTTGGAGCGTGGACAATCTTGGTCAGAGAATTCACTCTTTCCAAAAAGATTTGCCACAAACGGAAAATCTGGCTGGCGTTTGGATATATGTCGTCGGCCTGATCCTCAGCCTCAGCTAGAGAGTCTCCTCCAACCATTAGGTACTCGCTGTAATCGGGCATGGAGGCACCCGGATCCCAGTCTCGAGAAGACCCGTTGTCATGTGCTTTCTCTTCTGTTTCCACCAGTTCCCTCATCCCCCGCAGCTGAAGCATTGTGTTAACCAAATAGTCTGGTCGCATGCAGATCAAGTTCATCAGCAACTCACCTCCTCATACACGGAAGCCCAGAGGAAGTTGTCCATAAATCGAACGGAGCCATCTTCAACGACGAGCTTGCCGGCAGGCTTCCAGTTCAACTGATTGTTCTCATAAAAGGGGATTGTCGACGCCTGGGTCGGTGCTGTGGTGACTGAATGATCCAAGGGCTCTTTGCTGGCGGCGGCATACTTAGCCAAGAGCTCTTCGCATCGTGCAAGGCGGGCTTGGAGCTCAGCATTCGGCCTTCTCCGTTTGCGTACGGGGGCCGGGATGCTTGGACTGCACGTGGCCTTGGACTAATGAATGTTATTGAACGTCAGTCCTGATCCCGAAGCCGGCGGACCTTGGAAGGAGACCGAGAGACTCCCGGAACCTCCAGCAGGCCGAGAAGGCAGACTTCAAACACGCCAACGGGTTGTGAAAATCTTCCACCACGCACTGATGACATACCTTGATGCAGTTCGCACATGGATACTTCCGGTCGCACTTGACCTTGCGGCGTTGACACAGAACACAGGCCAATGGCCTTGACGATTTGGACGAGGGCTTTTCTGGTGGCGAGGCCGACATGGCGAGTGTACAGTCGGATTCCACTCTCCCAGCAGTTAGTTGTGAGATGGAGTCTAGAAACCTGGACGTGTCCGCTCTCCCTCTGCCGACTGCGGGGACCAGTATTTACTATGTACACCGCACAGCCAGTCAGGGGTCGCCAGGGATCCCAGGGATCGACCGACACGAGATGAGTGCCTGCTGTGGGTAGACTGGCGTTCTGTGTCGTGGTACTGTGTGGCCACCGTTTGCCCTTGACGCAAGTGCCAAGAGTATTGCAGAAACCGTCGGCGATAATGTGCCGGATGAGACGGTCAGGATGTCAGGGTAATCCAAAGCAGGTGACTAACCTTTTCGTGAGACACAACAAAGGAACCGGGAAGCTAAAGTTGAAAGCCATGCCTTAGGGAAAAGTTAAGTGGCTGACGGAAGAGACGAAAAGCAGAGAGATGGGTTCAAGGGGGGAGAAGCTTTGTCAGCCGTCTCTAGCGGACCATGTTGACTGGGCCAAGAAGGACACGAATTGGAGGGCACGTCACTTTCAGGGAGACGGAGGTTATGTCTGTGGGCTTGCATAAAGGCCGGAGGGTGTATGATGTCGCAGAGTTGCCTGAATTGCTTGAGCACCATGCACAATACGCTAGGCGAGATCTTCCTAAAGAGACGAACTGTTGGGCATTGCGCGTAAACCATGTCTCTAGTCGCCTGATTTGATTGGCCCGGTGATAGGCGACCGAAGGAAGCCGTGAAAACAGCGAAATATTGCCGGAAGTCGAATAAGTGCTTGCTTGCTTCACGTGCTATACCCAACGTGGTTCCCATCGGGGCTGAAGCTTCAGCTCGTCGTTGTGTCGTAGGTAGTTGGACCCTTGTTCGTCGACAGCCTTGCTCGGCTACTTGTAAAGGTTTCGCGTGCGATCTTGTCCATGAAGCCGATACATTTGCCGAGGAAACAACACGAGATGAATATAGAAAGAGTCAGCTTTGTCCGCAACACCCTGCGTTCGGCATACTCAAATGGCTGGTTCCTTCCTGCTTGACGACGAATCACGCTCCCTGGGACGGTTGGGTTGGCCAAGACCAATTGTGGCCGGACTGGCACCATTCTACATGATGATTCTAGACACGACGAGGTTTGGTCACCGCAACGAAGCTGCGTATGAGCAGCTGAGCTTTACTCGGGCCGAACGACGATTTCTCACTGGGCGTCATACATTGGGATGGATTGGGCGCAGAAACAACAACGACGAAGCTGGCGAACAGGGCCTTGAAAGGCGCTGGACTTGCTGCGATGATTGAGAGAAGCCCAACCCGAAGCATCAAACTGGCAGAACTCTGTGGAAGTCTTGGGTCCCACTTGCCGGGTCGTCTGATTCAAGGTTGCATGCTAACTAGATGGTGTCGTCTGGAAGAAAAGAGGAAGGCTGCTTAGAGTTTCAGGATCGAGACAATTTAGGCTGTCGCATTCTGGTGACTACGGAACTGTGAGTCTATATGTAGGGTCCGAGATCGATGTGACCGTCTCCATCGAGTAGTTGGAACAGATTCAAGTCTCCGAAGCCATGGTCCCCATCGCTTCTCCCATCGAGGATGGAAAGATCCGGCGTTCTGGGTAACGAATTCGAGAGCGTCAGAAACGAGGCATCCATGTCGGCAAACGACGGCGACCCGAGCCCAAGAAAACTCGAGACCGAGTGGGCTGCCTTCGCCGCCGAAGACCGATCAGAAGCCACAGCCATGCTGTGATCGTGAGAGGCTGATGGGGTGACCTGTTCTGCTTCCATGCTGTCGCGCGGCACGAGTCCAAAGAGTTGTGATGAACTCTCTGTTCTCTGCAATCGTTCTTGGAGTTCTTTCTTCTCCAAATAATCTAATGCCGCGTTGAGGAGCGACTTGGCTATCAGAGAGTACTGCGACGCGTGCGCATCTCGCTTCGCAAAATGCTCGAGCACCATAATAGAGTTGCGGGTATACTTTTCCAGGATGCGACCAAACGACCCCAACAGTCCGACACCCAGGATGAGCGACGAGGCAAACAGCCATGAGCTATGAAACACGGGTCAGCGTGGCAAGCGGCTTCGTCATGTCCCCATCACGTACACTATGAGAGGCATCTGGCCGTTGAGATATCCTCTTTCTACGAGCCCGACCAGTATGTCAACCATAAAACTTGCCGCGTCAATGCAAGCGTCGGCGAGCTTAGACTTTCCGGATACTAGGCCAGGCCGACTTGAAGGCGTCGCTCCTGAGCCCTCGGCCAAGCGCTTGTGTAGCTCGTACATGAGGAATGGCCGAGAGACAAGGATAACAGCTTTTCTAGGTCAGAGGACAAGGTCACGAACGGAATCAGGTCCTTGGCCTGTTACTGACCATAATAGTAGGAGCACAGCACTTGGCAGGCTCCGGTCACCTTGCTTGGATCATCCTCTGACAACGGGTTCGAAATGACAGACTTGAGTCGTTGAAGCCACCGAATGGACCAGTCCCGGAGCTGTCGTGAGATACCCTCAGTCAGCTGATAGGAAACCTTCTTCCTCGAGTAGACCTCGACGACAATCCCTTCTGTGATGAGAAAAATTTGCGCCGACGCATTGAGGATGTCGAAAGTCTCCTGCCCTGACCCATCTTCAGTGGACCGGTACGGTACGGTACAATCGACATCGGAGGTTGCGGGAGGGCGACCCATGGAGGTGCTGAGGAAGAGGTCCAGCACGCGCAGACTCTTCCACAAGCGGTCCCTGTCCAGTCCACAAGTCAGCGTGAACAAGGATGGCTTCGAGCTTGGGAGGAAAGGGACAACGGAGGCAAGCAAACCTTTGTACCTGGATGTCGGGCACGAAGCGCGAGTTGATCTCAGTCCGATGGATTCCGATGGAGTACGCAGCTCTCACAGCAATACCTGGGATCGAAGATCAGGCCCGCCACCCCGACAGCGGCTGCAAGTAGAGAACCTACCAAAGAACAGGAAGGCGCCATTCATTTGACAGGATCCTAACATGTATAGAGTGACGAGAATGAATGTTTGTATGGTTGGGACGTTGATGTTGCCGCTGAGATTGGCGAGAGCGATGTTACGGGCATACTCGAAATAAGCCGAAGCTAGGTCTTCCTCGGAGGACTGATATCCTATAGCGAGCACAAGGTAGAATGCTGCTGATGCGACGTCCTGTGCCCGATGATCCTGTCGGGCCCATATACCGACCTCTGACAATAGACGGGCGTGATTGAAAAGATCGACAAGTCCACTGGTCTATGAAGAAAAAGACGCCTGTCAACTCATGATCATCGCGCAAGTCATCCGGAGTATTCTCACAACAGTATGGTACGTGGCGATGGCCAAGGGAATGGTATCCAGGCGCAGGGCCGGCTCTCCGTCGCCTGAGTGATGAGCAGGTGGGCGAAAGGGAGGGCTTTCGGTCTGGTGAGCGAAGACGTGAGGGTCTACACGCGTATTGACAAGTTGGCGGACTGTCTGGAAGAAGGACAACGGGGCGCAGTCCCCGATGAAGACTGCAAGGTGAGTTCGTCAGTCGATGGCATCTACGTTTGGAGTTGCCGCAAAAGGCATACTCAGTTTGCCCTGCGCATCGCATAGAAGCCGAGCCTCTCGCGGTACATCCGTTTCCTCTTCGGCAAGCGCATCGTGGGCCGTCTCGGTCTGAGCATCGGAGCGGTGATCGGGACCGATGTGCACAGACGGCGAGGGCGTCCTCGGCGTCGGCGCCGGGGCTCGTCTCCTCTGCTGGGGAGAATATCGACAAGTGGCCGGTCGTTGACGCCTCAAGCAGTAGCTACAGGGCAGCTTCCCATCGCATTTTACTGCTTGCAGAGTCAGACCAAGCGGTGCTGTAGGCAAAGGCAGCCAAGTGTTTCCGTATCATGACAACCAGTGGATGACTATATAAGCAGGTTTACTGCTACAATAAAGCCTCTCAAGCACAAATATCAAAACACCGATACGTCTATGAATGACGACGAAGAGAGGAGAATACCTTTCCGTGCTTTGCAACTATCGCACGCGTTTGCAACTCGAGTGCGAACGTATGTAGGCGGCGAGGATTGTCGGGCCGAGACACCCTCCATAGTCGACGTGCCACCGGTATCACGGTGTGGTGTAGAGACGAATCGCGGAAGAGGGAAGATCGGACGCGGAGCAACGAGCCGATGATGGAAGCAGAGTTTGCCGCGCCGCTCTTCTTGCGCTCCTCCGCCAACTCAGGCTGTGGGCTACTTCCAGAGCGAACACGTACGCAAGAGACACAACCGTCAAAGTCCCATGCCGCAAGCGGCAGTACAGTAATTCCGAAGGGATACACGTTGACGGTTGCACTGTGTCATGCTCTGGAATCCAGATATCTCTTCCTGCGTCGCGTCTTCTTCCCTGTCACATCACTGGTCTTACACCCGACATTCGCCCTCTGTTGACGATCCGTCTAAGAGGGAAATAAGGGAAATACGATGACCTGACAATGGCTACACCCTGGTGACCTTACAATGAGTTCTAAGAATACTTAGCGCCCATCAATTGTGACCCCCGTGACTTGCGGTTGCCTGCGCTAAGTTCCAGTCTTACACGACGGTCATGACCTACTTTTAAGTTCTACTCTCGAAGTCGGATCGGAGCATTCAAAGCAGACATGACCAGGCCGCAGGTCATACTTGTAAATCATGTTCAGGCTCGCCTCCACCAGAATCTCGTGTGTTTCCTAAGCGTACCCATGGCATTCTAGAATGTGACGGCGGTCTGTGACAGTTTTGTTATGATTTTCACCGGAAATCCATTGTTGTCGGCAAAGTTGGCCAAGAAATTGCTTCTCGAAACATGTCTACGGTGCATACCCGCGACACTACCCGCACAAACATTGACGTGAAAAAGTCCGGCGCAAGTTGTCCATGCCACGGCTCTCGAACGGGATGACACCCAGCGCTTTTGCCAAGCGCTTCGATTTCCTGCGAGACTGAGTGACGGGGATATTGCCCAGGTTCTATGGGCTTCGAAAGATTTGATACCCGATTTTAACCTTCAATGTCACCTCCGAACGTTGCTCCTGTGCTCGAAGGACTATAGAAGACATTATGAGGGCTAAGATACGGGTAACGATGACCTTCCGTTTGTCGTGGGGAGCGTCAAGTCAAAGACGCACTTACGACACTGTTTACTACAAGGCAATGCGAAGTATTTGCCGGCCTCTCAAGGGTCTTGACACAAACGCATTGATCCAAGTACGTTCTGCTGCGGCGTATTTCGATTTCGAAACTTTCGACTCTGGTCCATTTTAGCGTCCGAGGCCATTCATCGGTCTTTGGCCACTTATATCACCCGGCGTCGGTGGCGGAAGCTTAAAAAGACAAGAGGAAGAGCTCAGTCATCTCGTCCATTCTGGACTCACCGTGACCACATGGCAGGTCATGACACACGTGGAGTAGCTTGAAATCACGGTTGACTCTCAGACCAACTAGATGTTGGGGCCTTGACGAACTTGCGTACGAATACTTCCGCAGCCGTCTGTCGCCAAGCGTCAAGCCCCAAATTCTCTCAGCAACGACATTGTGTGTTTTCACCAATTTCGAAGAGCACAATGCCACGAGCTGAGTGTTTCCCAAGGTTAGGGGGCGGTATTACTCGATGGCAAGATAGAGTTGCCCTAGCTTGAATAACACGATGTCATTTCATGTATATCGATATGGCACAGACTCATAACCACTTCGATAGTATTAATCAAAACAGTATCACAGCACTATTGTCGAGCTTCTCCAAATTGCTGTCATGTACCCAAGCATTGTGGCGACGGCTGGACTTTGCAACTTTGACTCGGAAGATACCTCACTGTCGAAGCGTGTGAGTATTTGATAGCTAAGATATATTCGATGGGACTCGTGTTGAGGGAGGATTGATTACTTTGTAGATTTTATCTTGTTTGTTTTCTAGGCCCTAGGCTGACTATTTCTTAGTCAATAATTATATTTCACTTCCAGACTTCAGGTCTCCCCAGTATATAGGTAGCTTTTACCAACACAGTAGGATTAAGCTGTTGGCGTACGGGATAATAGCAGGCGTTAACAGGACTGCGCCAAAGTCTCATGCTGGCACCACAAGCTTGGCGCGCTTCTCTTTATGGAATGGCATAATCAGCCCCGGCCCCCAGGCAGATTCGTGCTCGGACTTTGGTTATAAACCGATCACCCAGAGAGGCAAGAAACTACCCGCGGCACAAGGGGACCAGACGACACTGAAAGCATGCAATATAGCATGATAAATTGAGACCTTGAAAGAATCACAAATGAAACACCTGGTACCAACCGAGGTAAACCCAGGTACCCGTTACCATGGTGGGAGAGGGCAGGGCCGAACATCGTAGGTAA
This sequence comes from Colletotrichum lindemuthianum, assembly GCA_001693025.2. Taxonomy (NCBI): domain Eukaryota; kingdom Fungi; phylum Ascomycota; class Sordariomycetes; order Glomerellales; family Glomerellaceae; genus Colletotrichum; species Colletotrichum lindemuthianum. Next base: position 15,280 of record MASP02000161.1, on the reverse strand, counting down.
TAGTCAGTAAAAGCAATGTGCAGGCATGGCTGCAAAACGTCTTCCTCACCCGTGAGAGCAACAAGACACAGCAAACGCTGACGCGGCCAACAAGACAAACTAGGTCAGTTTTCACAAAAAGAAAAAGAAAGAAAAAGAGCGGATCACTTGATGTTGACGCATGCCACGTAATCGTACAGATACACGGCGCATAGTAATATAAATGGGACACATGATTACAGTCGTTTGGACAAGATGACAGCAAATCCAGAGAAAGCTTGACTAAGAGCCCTTGAAATCCCGACATCTAGTGACATTCAACATGGGGCTAAACCTGGCGCGGACCGAATGCACAGACTTGGCCGAGATCCGAAGCCTCTTCCGCTCTATCGAACCGCACACGTTATGGCTGTCTCGGAACTGCGCTGACGACAACTTTCCCCATTTGTGGGTCAGTTCTCCTGTGACTGGATCATTGAGGTTACATGACATTCATTGCCCTTGCATTAGTCTCATGCCAGGCTCTCTACTTGTAGACTAATATGGTGGTGTCATTAACTACTCATCTATGGATATCACGGAATGACATGCTTCGCATCAAAACAGACACTATTCTCTTTGCCCTTGCTCCAACTGCCCTGCCCGCAGTGTCTCGTCCCTGGTCTGTTTCAAAAAAGGCATCAGCGCCGTGCCTCCTGTTCCGGTCAGTTGCTCGTCCTTTGCTGACGATGCGCTTGCCAAGTCCACTTTGGCGCCGTTGTGAGCCCTTTTCGACGGCAAGATAATGTAGCGGGTGACGATTTGCAAATGTTTGTTGCGAAACTCGGTCATGGTTTTTGTCGCAGCCTGGTAGACCTCACGAAACCTCTCGTGCTCGGGTGTGGAAGCGGGAAGTTTGGCGAACTCGCGGATGCTACCCATGCGAGTGGCATGCTCCAGGAACCGCCTATGCGGTCCAGGCATGTACCCGCGAACCTCTTCGTGGAACGCTGGAGGCTGTCTCTCCCTCCCGGCCGCTTTGCTCGTGTGCGGGTTGCTGTTGCCCTCGGACGTGTGCTCAACTCCCAGGACAATGTCGAGAAACTGAATGAGGGAGCTCTGGCCGTTGCTGCCACCGCGCCACTGCTGCCAGCTCCCGCGACCGTCCCCTTCGTCGTAGAAGACTCCGTTAGGAAGGCCAGCGGCGGCCATGTTCTTGCTGCCAGCCAAGAAGGGACGGATCTCGTAAAAGAAGACCATGGGGTCGCAGTGCTCGTACATGCGCTCCAGCAAGGCCCCGATCTGTCGAATATTGGCTGATAAGTTTTCTAATCCCCGCGTGATCGTGTCGTAGTCTCTCGTTTTTATAGACTCTAAAGCGCGCATCATATCCGTTATGATGCGCGCGCCTTGAGCCTCCATCGCGACCGAGACCAAATAGAACCACGCTTCATCCCGGGTTCCGGTGAAGGTGTGAAGAGACTCCAGAGACTCAAGGTCGGTGAAATCATCGGTTGTCGACAAAAAGTTCCACAGGTTCAAGCCAGCGTATGTCGCGACTGGTGGGATTTCAAGGTGGTTGGATACCTGGAGAAGAGGCACAGAGATGGCTGGTGGGAGCACCTGTGTAGTTGGTCAGAAACGAGACTGGGTATCGGATGATGAAAGTTTGCTTACCTCTTCCGCCTTATCTCCTCCCCAAACGTATGCATGGGTCAAGAAAGTTAGGATGACATATGCCCGTCTCCATTCGGCTTCGTCCTGGAGCCTGGATGTGGACAAGACGGCCAAGGTGTCGACTTCCCTTCGAAGCTTTCCAGCTTTGAGAAGGTCTGGTAGGTGCTGAATGATCTTCTCCCATGGCGCGTAGTAGTTATCGGGAAGAACCTTTAGGGGTGCTTCGGCGGGAAGAAATCCATTGGGGGTGATGGCGTACTTTTCGAACGAGAACATATCGTCTTGTGCCTGTTGTGCGGCAACGGGAAGGGCGTGGGGAGACATGAGGAAGAATAATGCGGGTTTGAAACCAAAAAAGACTTGAGATCAAAGGCAAAAAGAAAGAGGTGAGACCGCGAACAAAAGCACGTACAGTAACAGTATGATGGTTGACAAAGCCGAGTTGAGGATGGACAAAAGGGACAAAGTCCATGCGAGTCAGGATACCACGAGATGAAGAAGTACTATTCATCTCTGTCCGCAGACCTGATCCATCTTCGCTCTCACCTCCCAAAAACGTGCTGCCGCATCTGCTGAGGAATCGGTATCTCGTCATCCCGGGCTCCATCATGTGTGTGTATTAGTGGGCCTGAACCGAAACCCGTCGGCTACATGCGGAAGCGCCAGAGCGGAGACGGATGCGGATATCGGAAGTTGGCGGGGCCGCTTGTTGAGTCTTCGGAATGACGATGCACGCGTGCGCGCTATCTTGGGGGGATTCGACTCGTGTCTTTTGGGGGGAGAGGCGCGGGTACAAAGACGAAGAAAGCGCCCAGAACAAGGTCATATCTCGAACCATACTTCCGAATTCTCGATTCCCACCCACCCTCTTGAGCTTCGTCCGTCATACGATTATTCAACATGGAGATCGCCGCCTTCGCAGAACAGCTTCGCTCCGGCCGCCCGGCCAAGTTCCCCGCAAACGCGAAAACCCCCGAGTTTGCCCAACAGCTTGATGCTCAGGACAACCTCAGACATTTACGCGACGAGTTCATCATCCCGACCAAGGGCTCGCTGAAGAAGAAGGAGTTGAATGGAAAACTTCCCAGTGAGTTTATGCAGGGCTCTTGGCATTCGTACCCTACATTGTCGCTGACCACCAGAGTCAGACAAAGAAAGCATCAACGGCCACTCGAATGGTGTCAACGGCAGCCACTCAGCAGATGACGATGACACACCATCGGTCTACTTCTGCGGAAACTCTCTCGGAGTCCAGCCCAAGGCAGTCAAGGAGTATGTCCATGCCCAACTGGAGACGTGGGCCTCCATCGGCGTCAACGGTCATTTCAACGGTCTCGGAAAGTCGCCGCTGGTTTGCTGGCAGGATATGGCCGAGGACGTGGCCAAGAAGAGTGCACCCATCGTCGGCGCCCTGCCTGAGGAGGTCGTCATGATGAACACGTTGACTGCCAACCTGCACTTCTTGATGGCCAGCTTCTACCGCCCGACAGAAAAGAAGCACAAGATCATCCTTGAGTGGAGGCCGTTCCCAAGTGACCATGTACGTTTGGGCACGACACCCATGTCCCCCCGCCCCCCCAACGATGCAAAGCTAACGACGGACTAATGTCTAGTACGCCATTGAGTCTCAAATTCAATGGCATGGTCTCGACCCGAGCAAATCCATGGTGCAAATCCAACCGGATGAGAACTATTACATCTCAACGGACTCGATTTTGAAGACAATAGACGAGCACGCCGAGGAAACGGCCCTTATTCTGTTGCCCGGAATTCAATATTACAGCGGACAGCTTTTCGACATTCCTCGTATTACCGAGTACGCCCAGTCCAAGGGCCTGGTAGTCGGCTGGGATCTCGCTCATGCTGCTGGCAATGTCGAGCTGAAATTGCACGACTGGAACGTGGATTTTGCCGCTTGGTGCACGTACAAGTACCAAAACGCTGGTCCCGGCGCCATGGCAGGAGCTTTCGTGCACGAACGGCACGGAAAGGTCGATCTGAGCGAGGGCAAGCCTCAGTTCCGTCACAGACTGACAGGTTGGTACGGGGGCGACAAGTCTGTGAGGTTCAACATGGATAACAACTTCCTGCCAACTGTTGGTGCCGGGGGCTTCCAGGTCTCCAACCCCTCCGCTTTGGACCTCGCCGCCCTGTCGGGAGCTCTGTCCGTTTTTGAGAAGACTTCCATGGCCGAACTGAGGACGAAGGCTCTCGTCCTCACAGCATACGCCGAGCATCTACTTGATGGCATCCTGGCCGACGACGCCGCTGGCAGCGAACCGACATTCCGCATCATCACACCAAGGAACCCTCAGGAGAGGGGTACTCAGCTCAGCGTGCTGCTCAGGGACGGCTTGTTGGACAAAGTGGCAGAAGCTTTTGTGGATGCTGGCGTTGTATGTGACAAGAGAAAGCCGGGCGTCATCCGTGTTGCCCCGGTGCCTCTCTACTGCACCTTCCAGGACGTGTGGAAGTTTATGGATATCTTGAGGAAAGCAGCTGTATGAAAGATGGAGGCAGTAATAATGTAATAAAAGAAAGGAAGTTCCGTAATCAGACTACGGCACATTCAAACGTCTGGATTTCGTGCTGAGAGTAGCAACTATTCATTAGACCTTTGCGACTTGCGTGACCACGATGCTAGATACCTTCGTGTAACAGCTGATAAGTTAGGTAGCGAAGATCGGGGTATTTAGGAATTGAAGTAGCTAAAGTCTTTCTACTTGTGTCATCAGGTATTCCCTAGTCCTTCGGCTAAGGTGTAAGAGTTCTGCTGGCCAACTATTCAAATGTTATGGTTTACTGATTGTGCCAATTATCTCCATTTTGGTGCGCGGCAGGCAAGAAACTGGCGGCCGAAGATATCTATTAATCTCCAAAATGTCTTGTGAATCAAGATGTACCAGATAAAATTTAGGCCCGAGTTTCCATGACGGCGTTGGTAGACGAAGCCAGGACTGAGCAGGCTTTAAATTTGTCTTTCTTGCTTCTGAATATTCATTGGAAAAAGTGCGATTGGGAATTTTGTCTTGCAGTCCGCCGGCTTACCACCCTAGATACCGTCGAATTTGGGAGGCTATGTTGTGACCATAGCCTCAAGCATAGAGTATACCCTGTGCAACATATCAAGGACGATGATAAAGTACTCCGAGTTGTTCTGCTAAAACATTAAAGTGCTTTCGATGGACTTCCTCTTTGATGTTTGTCGAATTGCAATTCCCTATGAATAGCTTCTTCGATCCCCGGCAGCGTTATTGACATGGCGTATCTTGTCACGATATGAGTTACAGCAACGAAGAAACCTACGAGTTGAGAAAAGAAAGTAGTAAAAGAATGACGCATATTACGCCGGATTCTTTTTTGAAAGGCTTTGGCAAGATAGTTAGAATGACCTACAGTTAAATGCCTGATGATCCGTTGCCCAATACCGAATTCACCGCTCAAATGAGGCTAATACAGTAGAAAATACTGTGTTCGGTTAATAACACCATCAGAAACCAGAGCCGGCTAACATTGCATGACGAAGATGACTCCATAGCACGAGAAAAGGAGGCGCCGGGCTCTAAGACGCCAGAATGATGACATGATCGTCCGCTGATCTTGTCACATCAGGATGCTCTACATGCGAGACGACTGAGCTCTGGGCACATCTGGACCAATATCATTGCCTTGAGAACGTTGACGAATTCGATCGTGTCGAATAAGGGCTTCAAAGAGGCGCAGATCGACAGCTTGGCGGATATGCTGCCAGGTCGGTTGGAGGCTTGGACTTTCTTACATTACAGCCACCCTTCACGAACCGAGCAGTCGGAGTTGAAATAACGAGTTTGAAAACGTCGCAACGAAGCCAACAGCCACGACCTAGTCACAGACATGCCACAGAGCACCACTTACTTCGGTTCTCTTCCGAACAGCCCAGCCGGAACGTTGACGCCACAAGCTGTCATCTGGTCGCTGGCCCCGCAACTCAATCGGTCTTTGTCGGTCGATGCATGCAGGTTGCCGCTTTTCAGCTCTCTACTGAAAACGGCCACCAACCCAATCCAGAAGAAGCCTCTTTTGCAGAATCAGGGTCCGGGCGGGATTCAGAGACAGAGTCGAGGACTCGGAAAAACCGGGGTCCAGAAACCAAAGCCGATCTGGCCCTGAAGTGAGACAGTCAGCAACGCCGCGTTGTAGTCTGGCCTGTAGAACCACTGGCGATGGTTGAAGATGGGGAGAGGCTTCGAGAATAAAAGAGAGCCCAAGTCTGTGAGAATGAAGTCCCGATAAACAATCACTCCATCCCATAATATTCAACCCAGCGGACAAGGAATCTTACCAACACAAGGCAGCCTCAGAAATTTTCACATCTCGCCTTCAGCCTTCAACATGCGTTTCTCCAGCATCTTCGCTCTCGTCTCTTCTATTACGGCCACTTCTGCAGTGCCCCTCAGTTTGTTGGCCCCTACGACGCCAGCGACAGGCCTCACTGGGGGAGACGGCGTTCTTCAACTTGCCAACATCAACAACCAGCTGCTCAGGCTCAATGCGAACATTTCCGGTCTCGACATCGGAAACGTTCAAAACCAGGCCGGAAGCTTGAACCTTTTCAACTTTGTCAGCAGCACTCTTGGCAAAGTTCTCAACCCAGTTGTTGGCGGCCTTAGTCAAACGGGTAGCCTTCACACGACCTACGACCAGGCGGTTGCACAGCTCCAAGCTCTGGCAGCAAAGAACGTCAACCTCTCTCAGGCGGAGTCAGCTCAAGCGGAAGCCATCATAAAGTCAATCATTGAGCAGTACAAGTTGCTCTTTGATAATCTTCAGGCCAAAAAGCCAGCTTTCGACGCGGTCTCAGCGAGTGGCATTTCGTGGCTCGTCAACGTTCTTGTCGGGCTTGTCGGTGGCCAGGTTCCCGCGGGTACACCCGTGAGCACTATCAACAGCGGTTTGGGCACGACTTTGCAAGATGTTCAGAGGCTCGTTCCCGTGCTTCTGCAACGGGCCGACCCCGCCGTCCGATCGTCTCTCCAAACAGCTCTCGAGGCGCTCGGCAACCTGATCTCTGCCCGTGTTACCATCTATGGGTAAAGCTAGACATCTAAGGGTATGGACGACGGCGACTGGTGGCAGTTCAAGTTGACGTACATGGATTTGCGTCGTGGACCTTCAATCAGTTTTCAAGCAGTGAAGGAAGGGATGAATGCTGAAATATAAGCGGTGTGTTGGAAATCATTCTTTTGCCAAAGTTATGAGTCTGAACGGTTTTCCCCCTCTCTTTCTTACACACAATTATCCTACATATATCTTAGTAATAATCTTAATTCTGATCTACATAGCTGGCGTCCTTGACTTAGATTCGCGACATGGAATGGCTTACGCAAGGGTACAAACCCACAGCATGATGAAGCAGCGATTTGTACCGCCGGCCAACGGCGCTATCTATGCTCAAAGTCACCAGGGTTGTGCTAGCAGCCTATAGGCAAGTCCTGTGCTGGTCCTGCAGGATTCACGGGACGCCAGTCTGGGATTAGCGCGTCGAAGCTATGCGGTCAGACGACACATGACAACGCAAACACATGACGTCACCCACGTGTTGACGACCGCGACTATTAAATTATCGCCGTGCCCTCCATTGTCACTTGCTTTAGAAACCATCTTCCTTCCCCATTCCACTTCAGACCACCCTTCAAAATACTCCCGCCGAAGACCTCTCTACCTCAGCACCGTCGACGACAATAACTACCGTCACTATGTTCCAGAGTACTTTCCTCGTGAACCTCTTCTTCCAGCTCTGCTTCGCGCTACTTGCTGTTGCTGCTCCTGCCACGGATCCCACGCTCTCGGCAAGTGGTCATGGGAACACCTGGCAGTACGGCACTGGCGGTGGTGTCATTGGCTTCATCGTGCTCGTCCTTGACATTATCGTTTTCAGTATGTATACCAGCCTGAACATGTCGAGGTCAACCTAACAGAATTCTTTTAGTCGAAGTTTTGAAGTCGGATCGCTCCACTGGATCGAAAGTTCTCTGGTGCTTAGTCGTCTTCTTATTTCCCATCATCGGAATGATCATCTACTACCTCTTTTCGGACCGGGCTGCCCACAACTCCCGCTCAGGGTACGAGCCAGTGGCGTAAAGAGCCAGACAGCAATCAATCGCAGGGGTAGTAGGGAGACAAGTTATACGTCATGCCTGCAGAGCTTGGCACTGCCTGTTCACTTTTAATCATGAAAGTCGGGAATTCACAAGTTGCCCTAGGCATAGCGCTGTAGAGTATAGAATAGGGGCGCTTCAAGGAATCACAAGCCACGCCCACTGACCAAGGCTCCTTCCATGACATTCATTCGATAAACTGTGACCGAAGAGATGACGTATGACCGACCCAACTCCGGGCCACTGTGGTCGGACAACCCTGCTCTTCAAGCTTGCGCTTGCGACGCGGCCTGGCCTAAAGGTGAACACACCATTGCCACTGTGATGCAGTCGCTCATCGTACCTTGTGGCGCAGCTTCTCGCTGTTCGCTGTTCCACTTGTAAAGCCCATAGGTTATGCAGTCGGCAACTGTCTAGTATTACTGCTCGGTGTATATAAACGAAGACGAGGCGAGACAATACACGTAAATTGAGCATGAACGATTCGTTAACGTCTGGCTATCGGCTACACTTCCGGCAGAACCCTTAACTTGCTTCTTCGGTCTGGCCCAGCAGATCAATGATTTCTTTGGCGGCTTTGTCTCGTCCTGCTGCCTCTGGATGTCGTTTACTGATTTCCTGGGCTTTCTGCCGCATCTGCTCGGATTCTGGGCCTAGGAGCACCGTCTCCAAGGCCGCAGAGAGCTCATTGTGCTCCCAGAAAGGCAGTGACTTCCGATTAGCCCACTTTCCAACGCCCAATATCTCCGCGCGCTGAGCAAAGTCGAAGCAGTCTGCCCAGCTTGCCAGAATGACCTGCGGTATTCCCGAGCTTCGGAAATGAGGATGTGTCAGAAAACTTGGGTGTCGTGTATGCTGTTCCCTCTGGGGATGTTCAGGTCACGGCAGACTTACCAGAGAGACTCGTAGAATGAATTTGCGCCGCCATGGTTGACTGACATGACAATGTGACCGGACTCAAGAATACACTTGGGCTCTGCCGTGATCCAGTCAACGATGCGCACCCTGTCCTTATCCAACTCGGGCCCTAGAATCTTCTTGATTTCCGTCCAGGCTCCGCTGAAGTCCGAGGTGGCAGGGTCCTTATCATCGCTTTCAGATGACTTGCGGGGCATCTTCCATAGAATCTGTAAGTCTTGCCACTGCCCGGTGGTGCTTTCTGCTGCCAGATCCAGCAGACGACGGAATGCCAGAGCTACCTCTCTTGCCAAGGCAATGTCAAAGTGGTGATGGGTGCCAAGATTCATGTAGATCGTGGGGCCGCGACCTAGCCAGGTGGCCAGTTCTGGGTCTTCGACGGTGAGTTGCGGTGCCGCGCGGGTGATTGGACCACAGGGAGTAATATACTCAGGCACAACTTCAAAGGGGAAGTCAATGTCAGTGCTGATCGCAACCAGAATACGAAGCCCTTCGGGCGGTGCAGTCAACAGCCCTAGTTGGTTGGCCGTCAAGACCTCCACCTCAGGGCCGAGTTCCCGGGCCACAAGCGTCGACGTGCGATGGTAACGCCCCCACTTCCAGCTGGTGAGAATGCGTACCGCAGTTAAAGCGTTGTAGAGGATGTTGAGCGGCATAAGATGCCATGGCACGGGGTATGGAAAGCTGCTACAGATCCTGGAAGCAGTGGATACCACGCTCGATCAGAACTACCATATTGACAAACCACCAGAACAGTTGAATGATATGACTCACATTGGGTATTTCCAGAACATTGCCATCTTTGGCTGAACAGGAAGCGCGAAGTCTTTGATCGTGTTCGGTGCAAGCGCAATCCACCTTGTCTGGGCTTGGTAACAGTACGTGACGGCAGGGGCGAAAAAAGCCTCCGCGACTATCACATCCGGTCGAATCTCGTTCGCGAGATGTTCAATGTCTTGGTATATTTCCACAAACTCCTCTGGCCTCCAGGGAAGAGTGAATGCCGGGAGGTTGAAGATGTTGCGTAGCATGTTGCCAATCGTGGGTTTCGTTACCCAGGTGTTCATCGGGGCGTTGCTCGGCCTATCGAGAGCATCAAAATGCGAAAGACCCACAACTTGATGGTACCGTATGCAATCCGCAGCTTGTGACCCGAGATCAGCGGCAACCTGTATGCTCAGTCGCGCCACCGGACCTTTCAGACGGGTTTGTGAGGCTATGTGAACCTCGACATTTGACGGAGACTGGACAAGCGCGTATGCAATGGACAAAACCACGTTGGCCTGGCCATAGTCACTGTTCGTCAGAAACAAAATCTTTTCCCGAGAAGAAGTCATGGTGGAAATCCAAAGTGACTAGAGTGAGGAGAGTGATAGAAAGAAAATGTGAAAGCGAGACACGCACTTTATATAGATTATGGATGTGAACGCAATGAGACCAAGGGCACAGGAAATCTCGTCAACGTTAATGCCTTTATCCTTCCTTGGTAGTATTACCTGAAGTGCATTATCAACATCTCACTGTAGATCCTTGTTTTCCGATAGGCTGCATTCGCGTTTCGCTTGCAGCTGCGGTGATGAACCCACCGCCCACAGCCAATCCGAATCAAAGATGATACGAAAGGCCCTGGCGCGCAGAGCCGAGAACTCACCTCATACGAACGGTGTAACTTCAAATAAGCAATGACGACGGAACGGCACGATACTCCCGGTCCAATGGGACACAACGGCTGCCAAACCAGGACTAACGTGCTCCGTGAACCTCTTTATCTCCACAGAGATTTTCACAGCACCTTCCAAATAACCTCATTGAAAATACTGTAGTGCATGTCTCGGGCGCTTATCAGGGATGCAGAGCGGGACCGCCGCCCCGCTAGGGAATGGGTCCCTGCTCTGATGTACGGGGTGCTACTATGCTGGGTGTCTGCCAGAGGAAGTCATCTGAGAGTTGGGCAGATAGAACCCGCCTCTTCCCATAGCATAAACCCGTTTCAAGAGTGAGAAACATAGTAGGCTGTACTTGATTACACAGAATAAAAAAACCGCCACGAGAGGCTCCAGTATCTCATATACTCTAATCGAGGTTCCAAGTCAGTACGGCTCAGTGTGGTCTAGAGACTAGGGGATTGTAACTACGGTAATCAACAGCCTCTCTTGATATATTTTCTCACTGCATAAGAAAAGTAGCCTGATTTCCGCACTTAATATAGCTAGTAAGGTTAAATAGGGCGAAGGAGATAGTGGTTTATACTACTTAAAATATAGCTTACTGTATATCCTCTAGACTAAGCCGACTTCATAACTGGTAGGAATACTGCCTAGCGAAGTTTCTTCAACGGGGGAGAGGGCTTCGTCGACTCAGCTCCCTCAATAACGGCTCTCCACGGCAATTTCCCTGCTGGCATCTAACTTAATACTCTCGCCTACACTGTTGATTTGAATAAATCGGGTGGAGGTAGTAAAGAAGACTTTCGTCTCAAGAATCCGTCTTCAACATAGTGATCTTCCCAACATAAAGGCTGAGAGTCTTCCACACTACCGGAAAAGACAACATCCTATACGTTCTCCGACGCTGAATTTCAGCTTATATATATATCAGTTTAATTACCACTATCGCAAGCAAACGCCTTGGGAGTATAGTAAGGCTTTCCCAAACAGAGAAATATATAATTTAGGAAGCTCTAGACTACGTAGTTTATATATTTTAACCAGTAAATATATAGTTACTATTAATATTAAAGGTTCTAATCCTGGTACTGCTTCTGTGACCTATAATGATATAACTAATGATCGTTAAGTACCTGGATGTTGCTTTGAGAGAATATGTAGATTGCGTTATTTCGTTTGATAAACTATTACGTTAGTGTTGCTTCTAACGTAAAAGTGTTAATAGTTAAGATAACTCCAAATATCTCTTTAATGAAAGAAGAGATACTACTATTATTATTATTAAATAAGGAAATAATAGTAGGTAGTGTTATAACCTATTAGAACTATGGGACTAAGAGGCGCCCCGCAGGACGCCTGGCGGCTGCAGGACCTTTATATACAGAATAATATAGGAATAATAGGGACTCCACTTAGTATAGAAGAACTATAGTATAAGTTATATAATAATAAAATAAGGATTATTTAGGATTAATATAATCTAGAATGACTACAAGAATATATTAACCAGCTGGAACTTATATATAGGATAAGCTTAAGTATACTTAAGGTCAGACTTCTATAGCTTTTTAGTAATTAATTCTATAATTATCCTTAAATACTTCTAACCTTATCTCTTAATCTTCTTATTAGATTTATACCTAATTACTATAAGTTCTGAAGATCTAATCTTATCAGTATTATAATAATATTATTATCTATATATTATAATTTTAACTTATTACTAATAGACTTACTTCTACTAAATCTAAAGCTAACTATAATATTTTAATTACTTTTATTTAGTAAGTTAACTTTATAAACTTTACTTAATAGTATCTAGAAAAAAATATTACTATATCTACTAAATACTAAATTCCTTCTACCTCTTCTAGTTTTTAGGGAATATCTCCTAAAAGTAAATAACCTATTAAGCTTCTAAACTAGGAAATAAAAAATATTAAACTCTCTAGTAATAAAAAGGAAAATATTACTAAGCTTATATAATAGCTCCAAGAAACTAATAGAAATATAGCTAAAATATAGGAGATTATTAATAGTAATATTATAGAAGTTATCTAACTTCAGTAGAATCTCTATAATAATCTAGATTAATAGTAACTTCTAGTTTTTTAGTAGGAAGTTAATATTCTTTATATTACTATTAATATTATTTAGACTCTAGTTAAGTTATATAAGAAACTTTAACTTAACTTACTTTAGGTTTTTAATAGAACTTCTAAATATTTTAAGGAATTCCTCACTTAAATTAGAATTTATTATTAGTTTTATAATTTCAGTTTTAAGGATAAAACTACATAAGTTATTTATACTATCTTATTCCCCAAGGGAAGAATCTTTATATAGTTTAAACTTTATCTTACTAACTTCCTTACTTATAAATAAAATAGTTTAAAGTTAGAAACTCAAACTATCTTTATAGGTTATTATAGTTTTAAAAGTATTCTAATCTTTCTATTCTAAGAATTAGATAAGTAACGATAATATAAATAAGATCTTATAGCTCTTAAATAGAAGGATATAGCTATATACTATATAGCTAAATTTAGATATATCTATACTAAACTTAACTATACTAATAATATTAAGATCTTTATATTCTACTAAAGACTAAAAGAAGATATTAAAAATAAACTTATTAAATAAGATAAACTTAGTAACCTTTCTATATATATAAAACTTACTATTAAGATTAATAATTAACTTTTTAAGTATTATTATAAGAAAGATAAATAATAATAACTTTAATTACCTAATAGTAGATAAAGGTAATAAGGACTATTATATAACTACTAAAACTAATATAATAATTAGGAAACTAGATAATAATTTACTTTATAAATAAGTATATCTGATAGTTACTATAATAAACTTATAAACCTTACTATTAAAGTTACTATTAAAAATAATAAATAATAAGATTTTAAATATTATAATTATAATAAATTAGGATATATAGCTAAAGTTTACTACTTACTTAAGTGTTAGTAATGAAGATAATAATTTCAGTTAGTATTTAAATAAACCTAATAAGTTAATATTACTAAGAAGGAAATATTTTATATCTCTCTAACTTAGATAGCTTATTTTAATGATATTTATATTATACACTAAAGATCTAAAGATAATATAGGATAGTATCCTAAGAACTCTTCTAGATAATTAGGATACTACATTAAGAAGATACTAGTAATAACTAATATTAAGAAAGAAGAAGATTTCACGCTAATCTTAAAATAAGATTAAATATAAGAAAATAAAATAGTAATCTTATAGTTATAAGTAGCTGAGAGAGAATTTTACTATAGAATTAGTTAAATATCTAATAGATAGCTTCTATAGAAAATCTAGCGTTAGATTTAGTAGAGAATTAATATTAGAGGAAATCTACTTCTTACTTAAGCTTTTATATAACTACTTCAAGTAAGTAATAAAATACTAATAAAAATCCTCACTATAGTTAAATATAATAAGTTAGAATATGAAGTTAAGAAATAACTTAATAACCTCTATCAGTAAGAACTTATTAAAATTAGCCTAGAAATTTATATTAACTTAAGTAACCTATTTAAGTTAATTAATAATAACACTAAGCTAGATAATAATACTATTAAAAACCCAGGATCCTCTATTTCATAGTAATTAGGCAGTAATAAAAATAAGTAACTTAGGATTTAGAGTATTTACCTAACTTAAAATAAGTAATTTATTATATTCTATAGAGTTCTAAGTAACTAGACTCTAAATTCCCCTAAGATAATCCTCTATAACGTAAACTATAAATTTCTATAAATTAATCACCCAGCTTACTAAACTATCTTTTAGGTATATTATATATAAGATAATTATATACTACACTTTAGTAATAAATTCGACAGAAAATTCTTCCCACGACAATTTAAGGATAATCTAATTCTAAATATATACCTTAATATAGATCTACTATTTTAGGAACTTTAACATTTCAATATAAACCACTTTATAATATTTATACCCAGTAAAAACTACCTTATAGTATATATAAATAATATTATTAGTAAATAGATAGATTATAAATCAGACTACTATATAATTCATTTTATTAATAAAGTAAGAAAATAATACTATTAATATAATAAACTTTAGGAATAAGAAAAAGATACTAAAAAGAGACCTACACTACTAACACTAAAATATAGAAAATTAATATTTAGTAAGATATTTCAAGAAGGAAGGATTATAACCTACTATTATAAAAGCAGAATAATATTAGAATAGAGATACTATAAGTAGTTAAAAAACTAAACTTACCTACTAAATAAAAATAAAGAAAAACATTTCAGACAAAATCCTTATACCTAGTAACAGTAGAATATAACAACAAACACCTTCACCTTAATATTATAGTGAATAAATATAAAATATAAATTCTAATTAATTATAGTATTTAAGGAAACTTTATATTACTATAAGTAGTAAATAAATAATAGATCCTATAGATAATAAAAACTAAACTATACTAGCTGCATACTATTAAAAGAGAAAATATTAAATATAGTAAAAAGATTATTAACTTAGAGACTATATACCTCCCTTTAAACTACTCTAGCTAGAAGAAAGATTATATCTTTAATATAATAGAGATAGATAATTAAGAGATTATCTTAGGAATTTTATAGTTATAAAAAATAACCTATAAATAGATTAGAAAACTAACTATCTCTAATAGAAAGATTTAGTCCCTAAAAACTCTCTAGATAATAAGATCCTATATAAATTAGATATAACTCTAAGAATCTAAAAATTTATTACCTACTTTAGGATTAAACATATAGTAGCCTAAATATTAAATATTATAATAATAGTAAGAATTAATAATAAAATTAGGGTTAGGGTTAGGGTTAGGGTTAGGGTTAGGGTTAGGGTTAGGGTTAGGGTTAGGGT
>MASP02000160.1:0-124815 GCA_001693025.2 Colletotrichum lindemuthianum | reverse complement strand
GCTATTTTCTCCTAATCTACTTTATTAATTCTGATCTTATAGAATATAGTAATAATATTAAGTTTAGTATATTAGTAGGTAGTAGTGACCCTCTATAGGGTTTCTGATATAAGGAGGAGGAGGTAATAATCTTTTTTTATAATTATATTAAGAGCTTTATAATTTATATAGAAATATATTCCTCTATCTAGCTTTCTTATAAAGAGAATTAGGATATTAGTGGAGAAGTTACTTACTTTAATAAATTCCTTATTAAGTAAATCCTCTAGGATTTTCTTAAATATTAGAAACTTCTCTTATAATATATTATAGAGGGATTCCTATAGGAGGTCTAGTTTCTATCTCTTATTATTAGGAATTAATAGGATATAGTAGTCTATCTCTAGTTAGCTGGGGGGTAGCTAGTATACTGAATTTAGATAGAAAAGATCTAGGAATTCTTTTAAGATATTTATAGAGATATAATCTCTTAAGTCTACTTCTACTTTTAGAGCTAATATTTTCTTAATATCTGCCAGACTAATAGATATAATCTAGTAGAGGCTTAGTGCTTCACTAGTATATTATATAGTATACTAATAGATAAATATAAATAAATTAGTATTAAGTAGCTAAGGTAACTGGATCTCCTTAAGCTATACTAGCTTATCCTAATATTCTAAGTATACTATTATACTACCTTTCCTATATATTATCTATTAGGTTTTAGTATTATAGATAATATAATTATTTTCTATTTATAATTACCTAAGATATAAAAGCAGCTATAAGCTCTCTATAATATAGATATAGATCTTTTATATATAGTTATTAACTTTTAAAGTCAGGATAATTACCCCCTGGGTGTTACTAGGTAATAGCTTAGTAGTATATTTCCTTATCTATCTCTTTAACTTATTAACTAATAGGAGGTAAAGTTTCTTTATAAGGGAGATATTAATAATAGTATAAATATTACAGTCTATATTAATAAGTATATTAATAGAGTAACTTTTATTAATTCTAACTTAAATAGTAGCTAACTACTAATTACTTACTTATTCTTTTTCCTATTATTTCCCCTATCCTATTACTTCTACCTTAGTTAGCTTTAGGGTCTGATTTTACTCTAGAGTTACTTTTTTCCTAAATCCTCACTATTACTAAGTAGAGCAGTATTATCTCTCTAGTTATCTCTAGTATAATCTAGAGTAGCTATAGTTTTTATAACCTTTATACTGGTTTTCTTATACTTTTAGGCTCTATAGTTTCTGCAGATATAGCCTTTCTTATTATACTTAAAGTATTAGTAAGTATCTTAGTAGTTTCTAGAGCGTTCCTTAGGAGTAGAGGAGAAGCTACTAAAGTTCTAATATTATTATTATTTCTTAACTACCCTAGTTATTATAATATTACTTTTTATATTATAAGTGGTAGGTCTCTAGTAGGGTAGCTAGTAGTATACTAACGCCCCCTTTATATATTTAAGTTTTTAAGCTATATCTTAAATTTTAGATAATTAAAATTTATACTCTATAGGAAGATTAATTATAATAAATAGTTTCTTAAAGTGGGGGAGTAGGGTAGCTTCTAGTAGGGAGATCTAGATTATATTTAGCTATATATATCCTCTAGTGTTAGTTAGAGTTTTTTTAAATTAAAGTAGAAAGATAGTTAGGTGTTTATTTTCCTTCTGTCTGAGGTTTTATAGTTAGGTAATAGCGTGGAGCTAGCTGTTAGGATTTAGGTAAATTCTATCTAGGTAACTTATAAAATTATTTAGGTTATAGGAGTTCTTTAGTTTTCCTGCTATATAGAAAGTTTTAACTACCTACTGAGGACTAGAGTCTAAATAGGAGTAAATTAGATATTAATATTCCTAATTACTATTAAAGAAATAGTGGTTAATCTTAAGTTTAGCTTTTATCTGTTAGGCTTATACTTAGTATTCCTTCTGCTTACCTGAAAACTTTAGAGGTAGGGGAAGAAGCTTCTTCTAGTAGTTAGTTATTAGTGGGAGTATAGTAGTATTATTAACCCTAAGGGTTATTATCTTAATAGATATTATTCTGGAGGTTACTAGAGTATCCTAATGTAGACTAGAGATATCTATTATAATAACTACCTAGAGGTTACTACCTATTATAATATCTCGTTTTACTAACTTATATAAAAGCTTATTAATCCTCTAGTAGAGAGAGCTTAAAGTATATTATAACTTCTACTAAAGTAGTTTACTTATAGGGTTACTATCTGTGGGGGTATCCTGGGGGGCTCTAGTACCCTCTATTATTTTTTATATTAGTTGCCTGTTATATAGTGTTATATTCTAGGAGCTATACTTAACTAGATTATATACTTAACTAGTGGGAAGCTATACTCTACCTAGCGTTATCTATATAGTGAAGAAAACTAAGTTCTAAATATATAAAAAGCTGGACCTAAGCTTATTTAACTGGAAGGTAGCGTAAAATACTGTTTATTTAGAACTAAGGAGTAAAAGAGAAGCTTTTATGAGTGTGTGGAAAAGTCTGCATATATAATACTATATAGAGCCCACTGGGGCTCCACCCGAGGGAGGAGGTTAGCTTTGGATGCCTAGGCATAACCCTAGCCGGATATCAAGATATAGCCTGTAATAAATATAAAGTATATTACAGCTATTAATATAGATAATATTAATAATAATCTTAAAGTTAAAGTTAATATTATCTTAAATACTAAATTAAAAGCGTAAGGAAGCTATATTATATATTTAGTAGTAATAGTAATATCTTTTGAAGGTTTTAAGAGTATACTACTTAATAAAATATTCTATCTTATTAAGGATATTATAGAGGTATATTATAGCTAAATATTTAAAATAATAATAAACTTTCTAAATTTTTATCTTTATAAAAGATATACAGTTAATTATTCTCTCCTTATTAAAAAGTATCTATTAATATTTCTATTTTTAGATAAAAGGTATAATTTCTTTATTTTAGTGAAGCTTATTATTAGTATTATTAAATATAATATTAAGGTAATCTATATATAAAAAATAAAGAAGAAAGAATATATTTCAACGAACTATATAAAATATAATAATACTAAGTAGTATAAGTATATTAACTACTTTAAATATTATAATAAACGTAGCTTCTTTAAAGTATATTATAACTAATTTCCCTTATAGAGGTATACAAATAATAGAGAAAATAACTAACTATTTTAATATAGTAAACTGAAAGTACCTAGCAGTTAAAAAGCTAGTAGTATTTCAGTTAGGTAAAATATCTTAAAATACTATATTTAAGTAGCGGCCCTTAAGTGTAAAAATATATATAGAGATAGTAATATTATTTATAGGTTTGCTACTAATAGTAATACTTTTAGTGAGAATATAGACTACTATCTAATTCTAAAGAACTTAGTAATCTTACTTCCATTTAAAATAATAGGTTTCTTATTATAAAGTAATATAAAAAATACCCCTAGAGTAAATTTAGTAGAATAATTCTCCTTAAGATTAATAACTATTTGATAGTATATAATAATATCTTTATTAATATTAACTTCTGGCAAAACCTTAAGGTTATTATTATTAAGATTATGAATATCTTTATAGCTTATAAGGAAGGTATAGTATACTAATATAGAGTGTATCTTAAAGTTAATAGTTATCCTATATTTATTAAATATAATATATCTCTTTTTCAAACTATACCTTATAAACTAATAACCGGATTTATTATATATATAGTATTTTTAATTAGTATAGCTGTATGTCGATATTAGAGATAGGTAATACCTATCTGGAGTGTAAGCTTATAGATATATGAAAATATAGTTATAATTTTCAAGATTACCTTAAGGTAAGTTATATATATAATTAGTCTAAAAGTAATTTCCAGCTACCTTTTAGTCGTTATATCCATTACTTTATTTATATTATATTTTTTGAATTAATAAGGTATTACTTATAGCAGATTATAACTAGTTATAGAGATTCTGTGAGATTACTATAAGGCTAAAGAAAGTTAACTAATATTTTAGTACATTATAGTATATATTTATAAGCTAGAGGCGGAGGGTATTATCTATTTAGACTCTAGCAGGAAAGACCTTTTAAATTTATATAAGCTTTAAAATTAGAAGCTTTAAGGCCTTCTTTTTACTTTTATTAGAATTCTTAATAATAATATTTTAAAAGATAATATTTTGCCAGTCAGAAAGGTAAAGCTGTTAATTCTTATTATACTTAAAGTAATTTTTAGCTTTTTAAACTATATAGTTAAATATAAGGTTAGTATCTAAGATACTTCAGTAGTTAAAGTAAAATTTAAGAGTATTATTTTTAAGTATAATTAAAAAAAGCTTTACCTATAAATATTATAGAATACTAATCTTAAAGTAGTAATTATAAAATATATAGATTTTTAACTTAAGAATATTATAAAGGCTTCTATTATACTTTATACTTCTATTATGTAACTTAATAAGGCTTATAGTATACTTAGCGGATATATTATTAAAAGGAATAGTAGGGTTAGCTTATAGGGAATATTTATATTATCTTAGTAGCTATTAGTTATAGTTTTAGTAATTCTCTCGCTATTAGAGAGGCTTTAATATAGAGGAATGGAAGGCTGGTTAAACTAAGAATTAAAATAAAAATCTTTCACCTTAGGTTATAGATATATAGGTTAGCTAAGTTAGTGGTAGGTATCTTTCTTTTACTACTTATAGTAAAAGTATTATTTATATTAAGCTTTCAGCTTTAGGCTAAACCTTATAGGAAGGTAATAGAATATACTTTTTAGCTATTATAAGGTTATCTAACTACTTTGGAAACTTTTAGAGGTTCTTTCTTAATAGAGGAAAGTAGCAGTAAAACTCCTTATTTTTCAGATAAATCTATAGGGTAAACTTATTTTATTAATTAACTTAATATAAAACTAAATAGATATCGTTACTATTTAGTTTAACTTTAATACTATAGGTAATAAAGTAATTTCTAAAGTAGCAGACTATATTAGTATTATAAAGTTACTATATTATCTTAGGCTATTTAATAAAGTTATTCTGGAATATTTAAAAAAGCTTTTAGCTATAAAGTTTCAGTTAGATATAAAGAGCCAGTTAGTATTATAGGTATATATTAATCTTGCTAATATTATTTGCTGTAATGAAGGTATAGTTAATCTCTTGGGAGAGGCTAATAGCTTACTTTCTATTGTAACTATTAGTGGATATATTACCTCCTAAAGTATAACTTTAGCCCTTCCACCCCCCGCTAACTAATACAGCTAGCCTTAAGTTAATCTAAGCCTAAACCCCTTATAGCTATAGCAGCTGGTATTTTTACCTTATATTAACGTTTTTAATAATAAATAACTAATAACCTCTTCTATATTAACCTTATGCCCTTATATCTTTACGCTATATATAATTTAAATATCTTGAGAGATTTAATTACTGCTAACTATAGCTACTTTATTTAAATACTTATTATAACCTTAATATCTGTAACTTTAATATCCTCCAGACCCCCCAGATAAAACTTTATATTTCTAATATAAAGGTTCTCTACTATTAACATAAATATTCTCCACTACTAATATAAGCTAACTTATAAGCTTTATATAAGTATAGTGGAATTTAGCCTACTTTTTTTGGTAAATAATCTTAGTATATTAAGTGTAGCTGATATATAAATAATATTTATATAGATATAGATACTTCTAATGTAGCTAAATAGCTTTTAAAACCTTTATAACTATATTACTATAATATTATATAGTATTTAGTGATCAGTATTACTATAGTATATTAATATTAGGATATTATATAACTAATAACTAGTTTCCAAAATAGTTAGCTTAATATAGCAGATTATAGAATAGCTATATAATTTTCTTTTAAATATCTACAGGCTGCCTGTTAATTATAGCGTTTAGAATAGTTTCAGTAAGGCTAAGTTTAATAAATTAATAGCCTTAATTATAGTGGTTATAGCTGGATATTCCTTTACCTATTTTATACTTCTTTAGTTACGGGTGGCTATGTAGATTTGAGGGGGTTTTAATTTCATAATAAAGATACGGAAAAGTAATAAATTATAGAATATTTAGCTTTCGTAGGCTTTTTATTTTATTCTATCTTTAAAAGGTTTATAGAGGTTCTTAACCTTATAACCTTAGTAGTTACTTTTAGCTTTATATATTAAGTTTTAGTCTTACTGAGGCTTTTACTATATAGATTATTACTATAAGGTCTTCCTCTACTATAGGGTTAAATATTATAACCGGAGGTATAATTATGTATAATAATAGGTAATTTTATTACTATTTAAACCAGTTATAATTTGGTATTAGTATGAATGCTATTGCTGGGTATATTATATAGTTAGAACTATATATAGGGTGGAGAGCTTAGATACCACCACCAGTATAAAGCAAAGGTAACTAAATAAATAGTTAATCTCTTAGATTAATTTAAAATACTCTAAATTTAAATAAAGAGAAATCTTTATTAATATAGAAATACCTAAGGATAAGGTTATTATTAGTATAGAAATACCTTATGTAGGTATCTAACCTAAAGAGGTTAATTTAGATATTATTATAAAGGCTGGAGAGGTATAAAGTAAGGAAGAATTATTAATTTAGCTGAATCTATATAGAGAGGAGCAGGGAAAACGTTTTTAAGGGGCTATATAGGTTTCTTAAGAATTTAAAACTAAAGATATTATAAATCTTCAGTATTAAAAGGTTTAGTATTACTTAAGAAGGATTATTATATTTACTAAATGTACTTCAGTTAGTAATAATAAAGATGTAAATTTAAACTTCTTAGTATAGCTATAGGAAGTATTCTAACTTAACTGCTATAAAGGAAAGACTTACTAAGGTAATTATAATTACTACCTAAAGGTATCTTCTTTATAGTAATCTCCTTAAGAGGTTAGTATATAGTTTAGAGGCTTCTAGCAAGATCCTAAGGTAGAGAGAATTTAAGGGATTTAAGTAATAAATCTAACAATCTTTTACCTTATATAAACCTTACGTATAGAATTTTATTATTGCTTCTTCTGGTATAATAAACCTTACTAATCTGCAATATAGTAGTATAATAATTAGTTTAACTATTAATTAGTATTAGTTTAATATTAGAGTTATTATATACTATATATAATCTTATTATATAGATATAAACTAGTATTCTGGTATTCGTTATTATTATTACTATATTATATAGTAAATAGCGCCATATAAGGCTCTAAATCTATAGTATAGTAATTACTTACTAATTACTATACTATTTAGCTATAGCTGGCGCCGGATACCAAGTATCTATAGCCAGTAAACTATAGAGGGTATACCACTATATATATAGCAGTATATATAATTACCATATACCCTATAGTATAGTATAACTAATAAATCTTTATATTAGCTTTTTATATATTTATACTATATAGTTTCTATATATATTAAGGGGGTAGGTTACGTAATCCTAAGTCTCTTAGGCTCCCCTCAATCTCCAGCTTCTAGCTAGTAACTTCTTCCATAAATACCACCACTAGAGAATATTATAAATACTATAACTTAGTTATACCTATAGGTTATAAGCCTAGCGGCCCTCCAGGAAGCCCTTTTTACCTCTTGAAGCTATTTCCAACCCTCCTTTTATTCTATTTTCATTATTAACGGCATCCTTTAATATATTATTAATTTTCGTATCTTCCCTCCGAAGTGTAAGAAATAACTCTTTTTTTAACCCTTACGACCTACGCCCTCCGTGTAATATATATTCTTTTACCAAAAAAAACCTTTTTGCACCCTCCACGTTTATTAATTATCGTTTACGCCCTCCGCATTATTTAACTACTTTTCAGCATCCTCTACGCTTTACACCCTCTATATTATTGAACTACTTTTCAGTATCTTCTATACTTCTTTTAACTACACCCTCCGCATTACCACTCTTTAATTAACTACACTCTTTTTACTAACTATAATACACTTTACTTAATAATTATAAGAAATACTAATAATTCTGGTATTATAAATAACTTAGCTATTAGCAAGTATAGAGATTTATCAGAATGGAAAATAATTAATAGGAAGGTATAGATTTTACTTTTTAGTATAAACTTTATATAACATCTAGTTACTTAACTTATAGAGCCGAAGGGGGTATATTAAGGGGTTAGATTATATGACTTTAAGTCTCTAAGGCTTTCCTTAATCTCCAGCCTCTAGCCAGCAACTTCTTCTATAGACACCACTACTAGAGAACACCATAAATACCACAGTTTAGTTACACCTATAATATATATAGCCTTTCTTACTATACCTAAAGTATTGGTAGATATTCTAGTGGTCCAAGCTTCTTAAAGGTAGAAAAGAAGCTACTAAAGTTCTAATATTATTATTACTTCCTAATCACTTTAGTTATTATAATATTACCCTCTATATTATAAGTAGTAAATCTCTAGTAAGGTAACTAATAGTAAATTAATATACTCTTTATATACTTAAGCTTCTAAATTATATTCTGAATCTTAAATAACTAGAGTTTATACTTTGTAGAAAGATTTACTATAATAAGTAATTTATCAAGATAGGAAAATAGGGTAGCTTCCTCTAGGAAACTCTAAACTTAATCTAGCTATATATATTCTTTAATATAAGCTAGAATCTTTTTAAAATAAGATAGAAAGATAGTTAGATATTTATTTTCTTTCTATCTAAGGTTTTATAGTTAGGCAATAGTATAAAGCTAACTATTTAGATTTAGATATATTTTATTTAGATAATTTATAAAGTTATCTAGATTATAGAGATTCTCTAGTTTTTCCACTATATAGAAGGTTTTAACTACCTACTGAAAGCTGAATTCTAAATAAAAGTAAATTAAATATTAATATTTCTATTTACTATTAAAAATATAGTAGTTACATTTAAGCTTAACCTTGATTTATTAAATTTATACTTAATATTCCTTCTATCTACCTAAAAGCTTTAGGGGTAGGGAAAGAAGCTTCCTTCAGTAGTTAGCTACCAGTAAAGATATAGCAATATTATTAACCCTAAAGGCTAGCATTCTAATAGATATTATTCTCAAGGTTATTTAAATATTCTAATATAAGCTGGAGGTATTTATTATAAAAGCTACCTTAAAGTTACTACTTACTATAGCATCTAAGTTTACTAATTTATATATAAGCTTATTAATCCTCTGGTAAAGAAAGCTTAGGATATACTATAACTGCTACTAAAGTAATTTACTTATAGAAATACTAACTATAAGAATATTCTGGGGAATACTAATATTTCTTATTATCTTTTATACTAGTTAGTTAGTTACTTATTATATAATACTATATTCAAGAAGCTATACTTAACTGAATTATATACATTACTAGTGGAAAACTATATTTTACCTAACGTTATTTATATAATAAATAAAACTAAATTCTAAATATATAAAAGGCTGAATCTAAGCTTATTTAACCGGAAGGTACTATAAAATACTATTTATTTAGAACCAAGAAGTAAGAAAAAGCCTATATAAGTATATGGAAAGGTTTATATATATAATACTATATAGAACCTACTGCGGCCTAACCTGGGCAAGGGGGTTAGCTTTAGATACCTGGATATAACTTTAGCTGAATATTCAGATATAGTCTGTAATAATTAGAAATAAGAGGATAGTAAAAGTAATAAAAAACGTCTGTTAGAATGTTAAATTCCATTTATTAAAAGGATTTTAATTTAAGGTTATAAAAGGTCTTTTTGATAAAGAGATATAGTAAGTAAGAATAGAAACAGGCTAATTAAAAACTAAATTAATCGGATAGAAGTATAATACAATTTCACTATTAACCTGAAAAACAGTATTATAAAGAACTTCAGCCTAATGGTTAAATATTAGTAATAGCTAAAAAGAATTAAATAAATTAATATATATAATCTATTATAGTAATACTTACCGCTAATAGATAAAACTAATACTTCAAGTTATTAGCTAAGGAAATAAAAAGCCCAATATATAGGAACAATGCAAAATATTTACAGTATTTATTCAATAAAAATATAAGGTTCGAAGGAAGCTAATAGTTTACTTCTACTAAACTAATAAGAAGCCTTTTGAAAGTAGAAATATTACAATAGGTTAATTAAGAAACGCTATTTCTTTTGTTTCAATACTTAGAGAATAATGTTTAATATCCATTCATAGTATTTTATTTATTAAATATACTATTTGGAGCTTAAAGTATAAGATTTTATGTTATAGTTATTCTACTGGGGGCGTGTGTGAAAATAGCTATAGTATCTATTCTGCTATATAGCTACTTTAGCTTATATAAGAACCAACCAGTTTATCTATATACTTTCAAACGTTTCCATTCTAGTTTAAATAGATTATACCTTTTAATTACCTATATTCAGACTATATACTATACTATTTATTTATAATATAGTTATAATAATATTACTATAAATACTAATTCTCTACTTTCATATAATAAAGTAGATAATAGTAATATGGATTTAGATTCTTTCTCCAATAAGTATTTAAGTATTTTATCTGTGACTTATTCCAATAGAGTTATAGATTTTAAGAACTCTAACAGGTTTACTATATCTATAGAGATTCACTCTGAGAATTTAAAAATACAAAATTTAAAAAAAGTATTTTTATAAATAGAGTGCACTTCTTACAGTTAAAGGTTATCCATCTTTATTTCTTTATACTAACTATAATTAATATAATTATAGCAATAGTTTATTTATTAATAAATATAGTAATTCTGATACTACCTTCTGTATTCTATCTATTAACACTCTTAATAAGCTAACTACTCTTTTAAATACTGTAAGTTCTCAAGATAGTAAGAACTGAATTTAATCTATAAATAAGTAAGTTAAGTCTGTTAAGTCTATAGAAGTTTAAACTATTATACCTCTACCTAATGTATTCTTTATTAAAAAGAATAATACTAATATATGAGGAGGTAGATAAGTTTATAGAATAAAACCTAATAATCAGAATTCTGGTAATTCTACATATAAGGCTAGGTAAATTACTTATGACTTTAATTAGTATTTTGGTATTAACTATTTAGAAACTTTTAATACTATATATAAGCCTGAAAGTTATAGATATCGACTTATTATATCTGTTTATTATAACTGGATTTCAATTCAGTATAATATTACTACTATATTTACTTATATTAAAGTAAATAAAAAGATTTATATTTACTTACCTATTAACTATATCTATAATTAACATTTTAAAAGTTTAGTTCTTAATAATAAGTATAAGAATCAGCCTTTCAAAAATTTACTTAATGAGGCTTTATGTAAGTTAAAATATAGCTCTAGATTATAGTATTCATATCTTAACTTTATCTTATATAGAATCACGTTTAAAGTATCTCCTTTTAATAAAGAAGTATTTATACTTACTATTACTCTTAATAAAAGTAAATATTACCTATTCTAGTATATTATGTAGATAATATACTATTCGAGGCTATTAATCCTACTATTATAGAGTATATATATAGTAATCTTAAATAAATATAGACATCTAAAATCCAGAAGAGCTTATTACCTTTTTAGGTAATAATTTGATTATTAATAGAAAAAATAAGGTTATAGAAATAAATCAGTTTAAATATAATAATAAGATCCTTATCAGATGTAATAAGAAAGATCTCTATAGTTTTAGTAAACCTATAGATAATAAATCCACATTCTATAAGAATAAGAATAATTCTTCTAACGAAGAGATATCAGAATATTAAAAAGAACTAGAAGCTTTATTATATTTAATGTTAACATCAGGCTAGGTATTACTCTAGCTGTTATTGCCTGCTTAAGATTTCCTTCTAATTCTTCTAAAAATATGTTATTACTCTTAATAAAATGTAGAGTTACTTAAAGAGAAACCTTAATTGTAAGTTAATTTATAATTATAATAATATTAAGGGAGGCGCTGATAGCTTACTTTCTATTTTAACTATTAGTGGATATATTACCCCTTAATGTATAACTTCAGCCCTACCACTCCTACTAACTGCTATAGTTAGCCTTAAGTTAATCTGAGGCCAAATTCCCTCATAGCTACAGCAGCTAGCAAACCTATTTTATATTAACCTTTTTATAGATAATCAATAACTAATAACTTCTTTCATATTAACCTAACACTCTTATATCCTTATATTCTTACACTATCTATAAATTAAATATCTCGAGAGATTTAATTACTACTAATTATAGCTACTTTATTTAAATACTTATTATAACCTTAATATCCGCAACCTTAATATCCCTACTATATTCTGCCCACCCCCAAGATAAAACTTTATATCTTTAATCTAACAATTCTCCGCTACTAATATAAGCTAACTTATAATCTCTATATAGGTATAGCGAAACTTAATCTACTTCTATTAGCAAATAATCTTAATATAATAAATACAGCTAATATATAAGCAATACCGGTATAAATGCAGATTTATTTATATAGCTATATGATATATAAAATTCCAGCTATTATAAAATTATGATGTTTTAAAATGTCTGGTAACTAATTTAGTATATTACTATTAGGATACTATCTCATTAATAACTTATTTCTAAAACTATTAGTTTAAGATAGTAAATTATAGAATAGTTAGATAACTTTCTTATAAATATCTAAAATCTTTCTGTTAATATTAATACTTATAATATTACTTAAGCTTTTTAGAAAATATTATTATTTTAAGTTATAGGAATTATAGAAGAATATTTAGAATCTGCTAGTATATTTCCTTAGTTACAGGTGGCTATATTGATTGAAGGGAAGTTTTAATTTTATTATAAAGTAATATTAAAAATAGTTTAAATATAGAGAAGTAATAAATTTTACAATATTAAGTACTTAGTTCTCTATTTTATTTTACTCGGAAGAAATTTGTAAAGGTTTTTAACTTTATAATCTTAGTAGTTACTTTCAGTTATATATATTAAACTTAATTTTATTAAAGCTTATATTATATAGATTATTACTATAAGGTCTTCCTCTACTATAAGGTTAAATATTACAACTGGGGATATAATTATCCATAATAATCGGTAATATTATTACTATTAAAATTAATTATAAGCTAGCATTAGCATAAATACTATTGCTGGGTATAATATATAGTTAGAACTATATATAGAATTAAGAGCTCAGATACTATTATAAATATAAAGCAAAAGTAGCTAAATAAAAATATTAAAGTCTTTAATATATTTAGGTTTATAAACACAAACTAGGTAAGAGATATTAATAATAGAAAATCCACTTTAGCTTATATATTTTACCTAAGATACTTATAATATTATTAGCTATAGGTTTACTAAGTAAAAATCAGTAGCTTTCTTTATTTATAAAGTTAAGTATATAGTCTAGTAGATACTACTAAAGAAGCGAACTACTTATATTATAACTATAGTTTTATTAATAAGTCTCTGGAACTTAGGGTTGTTAATAGATTTCTTATTCTCATAGATAAGTAATTAGCTAAGAAGCTTACTAAAAAAACTGAATTCTACAAAAGAGCAAAGTATATAGATATTTATTATTATTATATTAGAGATTCTATTCGAGATAGTAAGATAAACTTTTATTATATTCATATAAATAACAATATAACTAATTTGTTAATAAAGCCTTCAGACTAAGTTAAGTTTAATAATATAGTTAAAGGAATTTTACAGAATAACTTTAATATTAGTATTTTGCCCTCTTATAAAGAAAGAAATACTTATTATCTATTTTCTGAAGATTAATCTTTTTCTTCTTACTTTTTGAGAGTTTTAGATGTTTTTAGATTTTGCTTCCGTTTTCAGTTTTTTCCTTCAAACCTCTTTTATAGTTTTTAGATTCTTTAGACTTTGATTTTCTCTATTTTTTCTGTAAGCTTTGAGAGTTTTTACTGTCTGTTTAAACTATAAAAGATACTTTTACTTATATATTTTATGGGGGAATATTAGAGTTATAGCTATTTTGCTTTTACGTTTTCAATCTATATACTCTATATTAAGCAAATAAGGATTAAGTAATCTATTTTACTCTTATAATTCTATATTTTCTATTTACTTTAGTAAGTTGAAGATCAGAGTTTAGGTTATATAATCTGTATTAATTATACTCTAAATTAGTTAAACTTTAATATTAGAATATTTAGTAAATAGATTATATAGCAGCCTAAGTGTAAATAACTTCCGTTTATGTATATTACGTAAGGTTAAATCTTCTGAAAATAAACTCTATTTAGAGAGATATAAATAGAAGTTCCCTACTTTCAGTGAAATTAGAACTTCCTATTTTTGTTATCTTTCCTACTAATATTAGTACTACTTTTAGATACCACTCTGAATTCCCTATTCTTCTGTGATTTATTAAGTAAACATTTCCCTTAACCTATTACTACGTGTATTTGTAATATATTTGTATTTTTCAAAAATACATGTATTTGTAATACAAATACAAATACATGTATTTATATTTGTATTTCTTGTAATTAAATACAACTTACATTTATACTTTAAAGTTAATTAATATAATACGGTTTTATTCAGTATAAATATTATATAAATCGTTTGAATTATTTAATTAAACCTCAATATTATACTTTTAATAGTAGCAAAATACTATAAATTACTAGAATATTCTATAATATATTATATATACTAAATATATGCTAATATAAGTATACATATTAGTATAATATTAAAAAGTACTTTGACTATACTACTTAATATATAAGAAGGGATATAGTACAAATATAATATCTAGATTCTAATAAAATAATATATTACTACTATAGTAGATATAGGTTTCAAATCTCGATATAGAATATTATTACTAATCTTTATTATTATCTAACTTTAAGAATATTTATATTATTATAGAAATAAGCTATAAGTAAAAGGTATTTAGTTTTAGAATACTAGATTTTAGCTATATGAAAAACCAATTAAAATGTTATATAATATATAAAATTTGTAATTTATATTTAAATACAAAAATTACAAATACATCACATATATTTATATTTTTAATATATTTCGTTTTCAAAAAATATAAATATAAATATATGTTTTTGTATTTTTTGTAATTATGAAGAAAATACAAATATATGTATTTGTATTTGCTGTATTTGTATTTTTGAAATACTCTGATTATTAGTAGCTTTAAATATCTTTACTAAATGATCTTATTTGGATTCCTCTATTAAGAAATCTCTAAAAGAGGGTATTAATTAGATATTAAAATTACTTCTGTACTTTAGATTTTGATAGGTGTTTCACCTAGTATTCAGTTACTAATAATTATTTAGTTTGCCTAGATATGAAGAGTTACTTAGGTATTATAAAGCTAGAAAAGTTCCAAAAAAGGTATTTAATATGATTAAGCTAACTAGTAAAATAAATATTTAGATTTCTTGATAAATACTAAATATAGCTGCTTTAATTATAATAAAGTAAGTTATATTCTAGTTACTATTATATCTAATACTTGTTCTGAAACCTTCAAAGCCAATTTTACTTGATAAATAGAAAGTTAAATCTAGATATTTAACTAGTTTCAGATAGATAATATTTATCGTCAATTTTTAGTTTAAAATAAATTATTTAAAGTAGTCTATTATTTCAAATAATAGACTATTCAAGTGGCTAGAATTAGAGGCTTTTAATTAGGATAGTATAGTTAACTCCAAAGTGTTAAGTATTTTAATATATGAACTGAACGTTATATACGTTTTCTATTAGGTTAATGATTACAATAATAATAAATATAATAATAGCTGAGAATAAAAAGTTGATATCTATAGTAGTTTATAAAATTAACTTCTTTCCCTTCATCTAATTAGATACTTATTAAAAAGCTGGTTTCGGCTATTCAGAGAATTCTAGAGTAAGATATATTAGTCTAACTAGAAAGATATCTAGAATAATATAAGATGTTAATTCTTCAATATTAATAGAAAGTTATCTCTTAATTACTGTAATAGGTATTAGGTTTTCCTATCAGACTAATATGTTAGATAAGCTATCTAGATTTATTACTAATTGAGTTTTATCTACTAGGTAAATAATCTTAGTTTCGTTATGAATCTTAACTTTCTCCCTAAAGTAATAGTTTTAAATAAAAACTAACCTTTTTCTAATAGATATACTAAAATACTATTTTTAGCTTTTGGCTTCCCTACTTTCTGAAGTTAGGACGTTAGTTAGTCAAATATAATTTCTATTTAATACTTTCTTAGTAATTAAAAAGATTCTACTTAAGTAACTAAAACGTTAAGATATTTAATTTATTAGTTGAATTGCAATCTAACCTTATTTATTATAAATAATATAGTATGTACTTTAGCTGTTACTTAGCTAGTTTAGGCCACGTTAAACTCAGCTACTAATTCAGTTTCTTCTTTCTCGATAAATAGAGCAACTATATTATCAATCTTCACAAGAGTTTTAACTACATAATATTTAGGGAAAGTAAAATTCTATAGAGTTACCAATTTATTAACAATAGGTAAATAATTAGTTAGTTAGGTAACTAATTAGATTCTCTAAGGGAATGGTTATAGAATATAAAGTTAAGTTGATTTAAAATCTGAAGCTAATTTGTTCTGGTTGAAGTTAGTTAATTAGTAAAATTAAGTTTTCTAATTAAAAGAGATTTAGATAGAATTAGGATAGATAATTTCCTTACGAAGTTGAATTTTACTATTATAGCTAATATTACTGGGAAGCGTATTACTTAAAGGTAGGTTGATTCTTAAGAAAAAAGACTTTAGTTAGTAAACTAAGATTTCTTATAGTTAGTCTTTCTATAATTAATATCGATAATTCATTCTTTAAACAGAATTCTCTTAGTATTAATATATTCATTAGTTAATACTATTCCATAAAAGGGATAGATAATCCAGATCTTTGTAGTTAAGATTAATATCACTATCTCTCTTACTATAGTAACTATTGGATAGTTATATCTCACTAATTAGCCTTTATTTAATTTCTATTCTATAGAAAGATTAGAAACATTAATACTGCTATAAGGATCTACTAGATTATTAATGATATAATTACTACTCATATTAGGGATTATATTTAAATAACTAACTATGATTATTATTGTTACATTGATAGTTTATCTAAGTAGCTAAAAGGTTACTAATTTAAGTACCTAAGAAGTTAGTATAGTAGTTTATATAATTAATATTTAGTATTTAATTTAATAAACTAAGGGAGGGGCTGATAGCTTGCTTTCTATTGCGACTATTAGTAGATATATTACCCCCTAAAGTATAACTTCAGCCCTCCCACCCTCCGCTAACTCCTACAGCCGGCCCCAAGTTAATTCAGGCTTAAACCCCTCGCAGCTATAGTAGCTGGCATATCTTTACTATAAGGTCTTCCTCCGCTATAAGGTTAAATATTACAACTGGGGGTAAAATTATCTAAACTAATAGGTAATTTCATTACTATTTAAACTAGTTATAAGTTAGTACTAGCATAAATACTATTACTAGGTATATTATATAGTCAGAATTATATATAGGATGAAGAGCTTAAATACCACAACCAATATAAGGTAAAAGTAACCAAATCAATAAACTAAGGAAACTGAATCTCTAACTGAGAAACTATTAATTTCTTAATCAGAATATTAAGTTCAGATTATTTATTTATGAAACTTAATTTTATTACTTACTTTCTCGCAGCTATCGTCTATATAGTAACTTTCCAGATTTTAATAAGTATTAAGCATAATTCTGTAGATATTTCTTAAGTTACTAGATACTAATTTGGTTACTTTTACTTTATATCTATAGTGGTATCTAAGTTCTTCACCCTATATATTATTCTAACTATATAAAATATCTAGTAATAGTATTTATACTAATACTAGCTTATAACTAGTTTCAAGGGTAAAAGAGTTACCTATTATTATAGATAATTATACCTCCAGTTATAATATTAAACTTTATAGTAAAGTAAGAATTTATAGTAATAATCTATATAGTAAAAACTTTAATAAGACTAAAGTGTAGTATATAAAGCTAAACGTAACTGTTAAGATTATAGAACTAAGAACGTTTCTAAACCTCTTAAAGATAAAATAAAGTTAAAAGCTAAAAGCTAAGTATTTTATAATTCATTAAGTTTTTATATTTTCATAATAAAACTGGAAATTCCCTTAAATTTATATAGGTACTTATTACTGTGGAAATATAATAGTGGATACTAAATATTCTATTATAATTTCTATGACCGGAAATAATAATATTTTCTCAATAGCCTAAGTAATATTTTAAGTATCAATATTAGTAAATAGACTTTCAATAATGAGAGAGAAATTATCTAGTTATTCTATAATCTACTATATTAAGCTAATGACTTTGGAAATCAGTTATTCATTTATAGTATTCTAAGATTAATATACTATATGAGTTACCAGATATCTTAAAATATTAGAATAATATAATTACTACAGCTTCAGATATTTTATAACTGTAGTAGAAGTATTGATATTTATATTTATATTTGTTTTATTTATATATGAACTATATTTAATTAATATATTAACATTATTAAATAATAAAGATTAGTTTAATTCCACTATACTAATATAGAAATTATAAGTTAGTCTATATTAATAGTAGAGAGCGTCTATATTAGTAACGTAAAACCTTTATATTAAAAATGCAAAATACTTTTTTGGAGGTAAGTAAAATACAGGACGTATATTAATATTATAGATATTAAGATTGTAATAAGTATTTAGATAAAGTAGCTATAGTTAGTAGTAGTTAAATCTTCTAAGATATTAAAACTATATATAGATAATATAACAATATAATACCGTAAGGCGTAAGGTTAATGTAGAAGAAGTTATTAACTATTTATGATCTATAAAAGGATTAATATGGGGTGGATATATTAGCTATAACTATAAGAAATTTAGCTTCAGATCAACGTAAAGCTAGCTGTAGTAGTTAGTAGAAGTGGAAAGGCTAAAGTTATATTTTAGAGAGTCATATATCTACTGGTAATTATAATAGAAAGTAAGCTATAAGCCGCTTCCTAATACTAATAGAATAGTCATTTAATTATATAAGTTTAAGTTCAATAGTTCTTTAATAAATTATCTAATAATACTTCTAAGAATTATTTACTTAAATAGAGAGATTATAATAGGCTTAGGCTTCAGTGATAAGTTTCGGTTATTATCTAAGGAGTATATATATACAGGCTGTCAGCTTATATCTATAGCACCAAACTTAGGAGTAATAATACAATATACAGAATTTACACATTATACTACCCTTTACAATCTGGAGTACTGCTTTTGCAATTAAGATGCTATTTATATTATAGATCTATAAATATAATACTTTTTATTTAATATACTTTTCTAGAATTCTCCCCCTAGTTTCTATTGCTAGAGAATTAGACTTAGGGAAGGTTATTTTATTTTATTTATTTAGTTATTCTAACCTAAATAGCTGGCATCCATTTTAATAGTATCTAGAGGCAGATATATCTCTTTTTAGTTCCTTGTAAATCAGAATAAGGAGGTATGGTCACGCTATTTTAGATAATATAAAGTTAAAAGTTATAATATAATATATTATCTTAACCAGCTAGATAATATTAAGAACCTTAAAACTTATAGATACAGTTTTTTAAGTTCTCTATAGCTATAAAAAGCTTATTTATAAACCTAATACTAATAAATAGCAAAAGGCAATAGCCGCATTTCAACTGTAAATTAGTTGAAATATAAAACATTCTAAATATAATCTAGAAAGCTTAGAAATATATCTATTCTTTTTACAAAATAAAGTAAAGTTTCCAATTTGACCTAGATAATTACATCTAATTTACAATAATATAATAAAGAAGATAAGGAACAAATATATATAGAATCAGAAAATCAAGAATAGCTTATTAAGCTGAAGGAGGTTTCGCAAAACTATTAAGTCTGATAATATCAACCTACTTAATTCTTATTAAGGAATAGCAAAATAATATAAGATGAATAAGTTAATAAGAAAATAGATTACTTATAAGATAGACAAATTTACAGAACGATAATAAAAGTATTATATAATATACTATAATTAAGAAGTAGTAAGGTAGGAAAGATTATAAAAAATATAATCTTATATTATTAATACAAAGATTGAAGAGACAAGAATAGATTTATAAATTTAGCTTTTTATAAAAGTAAGAATAAAGTATTTAGAAAAGTCTGGAAAGAAAGTACTAAAGAAATAAGCCTTAATTAAGGTAGCCACCATCTAATATAATATTAAGATTTACTTTATTACTACAGACTAATAATTAAAGAATAATTAAAAATATAATAATTACTATAATAACTACTAAATAGTTAAGTATTAATAACGAAAGAGCTTTGAAGCTTTTCCAACTAACTACTACTAATTTCTTCCTTAATAATTCAGCTTTTAAGAAAATAACTTTATATTATAAATACTCTGGGGGAATTAGGTAATATCTCTTTATCTAATTATGATATCAACTAAAGCTATTAAGTTTCTACCTCCAAGACCTCTAATATTCTACCTAACTATCTAATAACTATAGGGAATTTTATAATACTTTCTAAGCTTTAATCCACCTAGCTCATAATAATACAAATAGTTTCTTAATCTGGGAATACCTTTAAGTTTATAGATAATAATATTTCTTACTTTCTAGATAATTATAAAGCTATATTTAAGATATTTTATAAGCTAGAGTGTAAGATAGTTACTAAAATCTTCTTTTACTATAATATATAGTATAAGTATACTGTTAAAATTATAGTAGCTAATAAGTATATTTAGTAGGTAGTAAGAAATACCCTAATAAGTATCTATAATATTATAAATTCTACAGCTAGCTGTAATCCTAATAAAGAACTTTATATTATAAGTTATAATTTTCATTTAACTTCGAATAATTTATCTAAAGTAGTTAACTATCTAACTACTATAAATAGCCTTTAAGAGAAAGTAAGAATCTGTGGGAATACTACTTTACCTAATACTGATTTTATTTATATCTTTCTATATTAACTTCCACTTTAATTTCTTAAGGAGATTACTAGGAATTCTTACTGTAAGATTCCTTAATTAATAGAGATATTTTAATACT
The DNA here is from genome assembly GCA_001693025.2 of Colletotrichum lindemuthianum. Taxonomy (NCBI): domain Eukaryota; kingdom Fungi; phylum Ascomycota; class Sordariomycetes; order Glomerellales; family Glomerellaceae; genus Colletotrichum; species Colletotrichum lindemuthianum. Next base: position 103,624 of record MASP02000160.1, on the reverse strand, counting down.
TTCTTCAGTATTTACTAACTTAATAGGTAGGTAACTAGATTCTCCTTAAGTAATTAACTAATTAGCTAACCTCTATAGGAATATTAGTAATATTAATAAATATAGTCTTCCAGTTAAAGGTTATAAAAGCTACTAAGAAGGCTAATATAGTTACAGATAAATTTAACTTTAATAGCAAACAGCTTTTAAGTTAGTTGAAAAACCTAAGTCTTAATTAGATAATTATTACCAAGATAGAAGCTAACTTATAGAAGCTTATAAATAACTTTAGAGAGACCTAGGATTTAGTGGCAGAATTATATATTATGAAGCTAAGTAATTATAATAATTATATAGTTTATATTATAAATTTAGTAGTTTAATATAGAAATATTTGTTGAAGCTAGCTTTTAAGGAGAGAAGAAGGTGGATTTTAAAATGAATTTAGTTTTCAGAATAACTAAAGTTAGAATTAATTTATATTACCTATTTTCTTACTATACTAGTAGTGTAAAATAGATAGTAACTAGAGGTTTAAATACTGGTACCTATTCAAATATACCTTTCAAGATATTAACTACTTTAAAATACATAATTACTACTATTATATTAGAAATATTTACTAAAATCTGGAAAAGATTAAAGGTAATATTATTTTTAATAAATAAGCTAGTAACTAGCCTAACTGCAAGATAGTTTTTCTCTTTATTACTAAAAGACTTTAGTATTTTCCAGTAGCCTTATTAATATAATTTTATAGGTAAATCTAGTATACTAACTTCGAGAGCCTACTGTAATAATATAGCTAAAGTAAGATATAGCAGCAGTTTACTAATATTAGGTTTTAGAATAAGTACCAAACTACTTAGATTTAGTTAATAATATCTACTTTTATAGAAAATTTATAAAGAAGCTAGTTAATACTAAAGAGAAGAGGAGGTTAAACAGAAGATATTTATATAAATCTGGATATTATAGTGGTTAGCTTTACACTAGTAGAGTATATTAATATAATTTTGGAAAAGATTTAGGTAAAGATTACTTCTAAGGACGTTAAAGTAGTAAAGAAAATAAAGCTAACTAATTACCGCTATTTACTATATAACTTACGTAAGCTAAAACTATTAAATTTACAGACTTAATTATTATATACTAAAAGCCTGCAACTATATAGATATTTAAGAACGTAAAGATAATAGAATTTATATTTAATAATAAGAGAATACTCCCTAATATAAAGAGACTACCTTACTAACAGCCTGATTGGAAAAGTAGTAAAAATGAAACCTCAATATTTATAGTTCTAATTAGTAAAGAAAACTAAAACCTTACACACTATATTTATTAAAAGAAGCTTAATAGGTAACGTTCAGTTTCCAAAAAGCTACTTTACTATAACTACCCTTTATATATTAAAGTTAGCTATAAGTATATAAAGATAGTTATAGATAGCTACCTTAGTAATAAAGAAACTTAAAATATCTTTCTTTCTGTAGATAAGACCTTTATGGAATTTTATAATAAGGTTAGAAAGTAAAATTAGGTAATTTATATAAAGATAAAATATTAAAACTATAAGTATACCAAGCTATAAATAATAGTAATCTTTCTATCTTTCAAAATACCTAATAATATAGGGAAAGTATATTTATAAACCTGATTTAGTAATACTATATAAAGTATTAATATAGATATTAAGATAGAAGGCTTTATAGTTAAGATTATCTCTATAAGAGATTAAATAATAATAACTTTAGAAATAATATATAATCTTATTATAATATATTTCTAGATTAATATTTAATTTATAGATTTATAGACTTTAAAGTCTATAGAATTTTTAATACAGACTTTCTAATTAATATTATCTCTTAGGAGTATATATAAGCAGCTAGTTCATAGTTCCATAACATTCTAACAAAACTGAATCGCTATAGTATTACTAACATTACTTATATAATTAATTATACTGAAGTAATAACAGAGAATATTTAGTTAGGTAATTACTTTATTCCTAATACAGAATTTTTCATTATACCTAAAAGTTACATTATAAAGAATTTAGTTTTTGATATTCTATTTATTATAGAATTTAAAACAATACTAAACTATACTTTAAACTAAATTATAGATATAGTTTAGTTTGGAAATAATAGACTTACTATTTTACTGCTATTCTATATACTTAACGTAATAGTGAAGTTTCATAATATTATTATAGATATAGGTAGTTTTAACTAAATTTAAAAGGTATATAGGCTTTGTCTTTCTATTTAAAAGGGAAACTAATAGTCTCTTCTAATAACTTTATATTAGTAAATAGCTATTCTTTCATGTAAAGAGATAATTAATATAAGCAAAAGAAGAAGGGAAAGTTAGATATACTACTATTTAGCTTTAACTCAGATTTTATAAACTTTACATTATAGTTGCGGAATTAGATACTAAAAGAGGTTTAAGTATAATTGGATAATAAAAAAGAAGTTATTATAGTAATTAATAATTTAGAAAAGAAGTTTCAGAAGATTTTAGAGATTTCAGTTTACTAAGCTATAAAGTTAAAGGTTTAGAAAATTTACCATATTAGTCAATCTTTCAGGAAACATAATTTAAACTACCTACTTTAGAATAGAATATATTTCTATAACTTTTATAAATCTAAATTATTACCATAATACATTTTAGTAAAAGGAAGGAAAAGGTAGAAAAACTTATATTATAGAGGCTAGAAGGTAATAGTAATATTAGATATTATATTTAATAAACGGAAGAAAAGCTTTCCAGATGTAACTAAATACATAATAGAAGCAGATATATAAGGGAGAATTAGTTAAAACTATTAATATAATATATAAAATAAAAAATAAGAAGATTAACTTAGTTAATAATATACTATCTAATAATATAGCTTTAGAGGGTAACTTTAAGTGGAAACTGAAAGTATAGATAAAAATAGTGAGAATTATTAAGAATAATCTTAAGGAATAATTTATAAACGTAATTACACTAAAGTTTTTAAAATTTACTACTGGGAAATATCTAACTTCAAAATATCTAAATAGCATTATAGATTCAGTAAGTTACTTATATAAGCTGGAAAAGAAGGTTCTAGCGGATATTCTAAGAATATAAAAGTAAACTCTAATTTATAATATCAGCTATTATAGTAAGCTACTTAAGTTAGTAGCATCACTATAAATAATTAAAATTATTTTATATGAGGTATAATAAGTAAAGTTTATTTTAATCCCCAAGAAACTAATAAAAGATATTATTAAAATTCTCAGAATTTGCATTTAGAATAACATTCTAAAGTATAGCTATACTATATATTAAAATTCTTTCTTTCTTATTAAAAAGAAGAATAGTAAGTTAAAATTTATTACCTTAATTATAAAGATTTACGTTATTATAAAATAAAATATAGTATAGTAGGTTTGAATCCTGCCACAGGCAACCGCGACTAGTAGTTATAATATACCTTCTGGTTGTGAAACTAAGCGTAGTAACTGCTACTAGCTAGTAGTATTTACTAATAGCTATGAATAGCTGGTAACTATTAATAGCTAGTAATAGGTGTAACTAGCTGGTAGTAGGTATTATATAATAACTAATTATAATGCTTTAAAAGAAGTAACTATAATAAATATAGATTTATATTTTCCTTCCCTTTATATAATAAATATACTTTCTATATTTATCAGCTATTATATTTACTAACTGTAATTACTGCCTGAGGTTTCCTCTATTTAAATAATTTCTCAGCTTCAGCTTATCTATAGGGTTTATGAGGTAAGAGCTGACTATTAGATGCAACTACCTAAATAGGATCCTGAGAGGTATGTGATTTAGTAATAGTTCAGAGACCTTTAATATAACTATAAAGTAATTTAAAATATAAAGTTGCTACCTGGGATAGATAAGTTCTTATAAGATTTTAATATATATAAGCTTTTATTTCTTCTTAATCTTTTCTTAGTTTATAATTAGATTCCTCTTAACCTAAAAAGTAGGAAGTTAATTATATTTGCAATTCCATTAGGTTTACTAAGATACTATATTTTACCTATAGAGGATACTAATCTTATTATCTAGTTTATAAGAATTATAATAAGAATTCTCTATAACTTAATTTTCAACTGTTATAAAACTTTTCTAGATAACATTACAGTTAAAAGACTAGTAATAATATATAATAGAGAAACTAATTTATGTTACCTAAATATTTATAAATATATTCTAAAGTATATTTAGAATATTAATAGAATATTAGTAAATATTAAGTTTACTGGCTATATTATTATAGTAGCAAGATTACAGTAAATATAGAAAACTATTACTATTATAAGCTATATCTATAGAATATATAGCTTACAGCCTAAAACGTCTTAGATTACTAAAATTAAGAAGTAGAAGGTATATTCTAATATCTCTAAAGTTTATTTCTTTCTGGATATTGCTACCGTTTATGAAATTTAAGTAAAACTCTATTTTACTATTACCTAGCTACTTAATAACTTACTTAAGAAGAATATTCCTTTTTAATAACTTAACCCTCAGAAGTTAGTAATAAGCTAACTACAGAATAAACTTTATAATACTTCTATATTTATTTCTATCAACTATAACTAAGAGGAAGGCTATATTTACTTTATAGTAAGTACTAATAGAATTAGCTGGAATATAATTTTAGAATAGTTTATTAAGTAGAAGAAAGCTATTATCTGCTTTAATAGTAATTCTTTTGTAGACCTAAAGTTTAATTCTAATATAGGAAAGAAAAAACTTTACAATATATTAAAAGTTTTAAAGAGAATTTATAACTATCTATATAGCTGGTATTTTCTACTAAAGATAGATATAAAAACACTAGTAGCTTAATATAATAATATAGCCTTAGATTTTCCAGAAGCTCTTATTATTTACTAAATATCTTAAATATAGATATTTAACTTTAAAGTTTATTATATTAGTAAAAGTGTAAACTTAGCAGCTAATAGGTTATTTTAGGGTGACTGGTGTAGTATATTGATGTTAGGGTACTGTCTGATCGATAACTAGTCTCCGAAATTATTAGCTTAATGTAGTATATTATAGGATAGTCAGACGATTTTCTTCTGAATTTCTAGAGTCTGCTTGTTAATATTAGTACTTATAATATTACCTAGGTTTTCTAGGAAATATTAATACTTCCAGTTATAGAGGTTATAATAGAATATATAGTTTCTACTATTATATTCCCCTAGTTGCAAGTAGCTATATAGATTTAAGGGGAATTTCGGTTTTATTATAAAAGTATAGATATAGAAGAGTGATAGATTATAGAATATTTAGCTTTCAGCTCTCTTTTTTATCCTATCTTTAAGAGGTTTATAAAGGTTCTTAACTTTATAACCTTAGTGGTTACTTTTAGCTATATATATTAAGTTTTAGTCTTACTGAGGCTCTTACTATATAGATTATTACTATAAGGTCTTTCTCTACTATAAGGTTAAATATTATAACTGGGAATATAATTATCTATAATAATAGGTAATTTTATTACCGTTTAAATTAGTTATAAGTTAGTATTAATATAAATTCTATTGCTAGGTAAATTTTACAGTTAGAACTATATATAGAGTGAAGAGCTTAGATACTACTATAAGTATAAAGTAAAAGTAACTAAATAGGTTATTTTAGAAACCTTCTAGGTTTTACAGAAAAGTTAATAATATAGAGAAGGAGGATATTAATAACTAGATTGATAAGTAAATCTTCTTTATAAATATAAATACTTAAGCTTTCTTAAATAAAGTTTACTTCCTTAGTAATAGGTAATATATTTAGGCGGTTTCTAATAAAGATATTACCTTAGCTACTAGTATTAATATAAACCTGAAACTAATACTTCCCGATATTATATTAAGTAATTTATAAATCTAGATATATAAATCTTAATTAATTACTTACTACTTCGTAACTTTAAAGAAGCTATGTAATACTAATTTAATTTATTTTAAAACCTTTAGATATAAGGTATTAATTTTTCAACTATATAATAAACTACTTTTCACTAAAGCTATTTTATATAAGCTAATATTATAGTAAGTGGAGGATAATTCTATAATTTATTAGAAGCTTATTACTGCAGTATATAATAAAGGTGGATATTATAGCTAAAAAGCAGTCCTTTACAGACTGGCTAACTAATACTACCAAATAGATATATATAGGGAGATTTATAAGGTAGTAAAGTATTATCCAGACTGTTAATTATATTAAGTTTAATATACTGGCAATCCTTACGGTTTTAAAACTTTATAAGAATATCCATTTAGTTATATTAATTTAGATATTTAGAAAGTAGATAAATAGTATTTTATTAAAGCTAGAGATACTTTTATAAAATAACTAAAAGTATAATAGCTAAATAAAGTAATATTAAAAGTTATTAAAGAGTTTCTATAGGAAGAAGTTATTATATAATATAGTTATAAGAGTGTAGCTAAAAGCTTAAGTAAGGAAAGGTAAAGTAGCTAAAAGTAAGTTTCTATAAGTTATAAGATTTTAACTTAGTAGGCTAACTTATAGTAACTATAAGAGAGCTTTTATTCTATAGTAGCCTCAGGCTCTATTAGTTACATAATTCTAGCTATTCTAACTTTCTATCTAGGCTATAGAGTATATATCCTTATAACTAATTCCCCCTTTAAAGACTTTAAACCCTAAAGTCTGTAAATACTATATAGCTGCTTGTTTTAATATATATTATAGGCTATACTTAGATGTCTAGCTAGGGCTGTGCCTAGGTATCTGAAACTAACTTCCTCGCTCGAGTGGGGCCCCAGTGGATCCTATATAGTACTATATACGCAGACTTTTCTATATACTTATGAAAGCTTCTCTTTTACTCCTTAGTTCTAAATAAATAGTATTTTACGTTACTTTCTAGTTAAATAAACTTAGGTCTAGCTTTTTATATATTTAGAACTTAATTTTATTTACTATATAGATAATATTTAATAGAGTGTAGCTCTCTACTAGTTAAGTATATAATCTAGTTAAATATAGCTTCTGGAATATGATACTATATCATAAGTAACTAACTAACTAATATAAAGAATAATAGAGAGTATTAGAGTCTCTTAGGATACTCCTACAGATAGTAACCTTATAAGTAAACTATTTCAGTAGTTATTATAGTATATTTTAGGTTTCTTCTACTAGAGGATTAATAAGCTTTTATATAAGTTAGTAAGATAAAATATTATAGTAAATAGTAACTTTTAAGTAGTTACTATAATAGATACTTCTAGCTTATATTAGGATACTCTAGTAACCTCTAGAATAATATCTATTAGCATAATAGTTTTTAGGGTTAATAATACTACTTTATCTCTACTAGTAGTTAACTATTAGAGGAAGCTTCTTCTTCTACTTTTAAAGTTTTTAAGTAAGTAGAAAGAATATTAAACGTAAGTCTAATAAATAAAAGTTAAGCTTAAGATTAACTATTATTTCTTAAATAATAATTAGAAATACTAATATCTAATTTACTTCTACTTAGATTTTAGTTTTTAGTAGGTAGTTAAAACTTTCTATATAGTAAGAGGAATAGAGAATTTCTATAGTTTAAATAATTTTTTAGGTTACTTTAATAGAATTTATTTAGATTCTAATAGTTAGTTTTATATAATTACTTAGCTATAAAGTTTCAGATAGAAGGAAAATAAATATCTAACTATTTTTTTACCTTAATTTAAAAAACCTCTAGTTAATACTGAAGGATATATATAGCTAGATATAGTTTAGATTTTCCTACTAGAGGCTACTTTATTTCCTTATTTTAAGAAGTTACTTATTATAGTTAATTTTCCTATAGAGTATAGATTCTAATTATCTAAAATTTAAGATATAACTTAGAAGCTTAAATATATAAAAAGGATATTAGTATACTACTAGCTATTTTACTAGAGATCTACTATTTATAATATAGAGGGTAATATTATAATAACTAGAGTAATTAAGAAGTAATAATAATATTGAAGTTTTAATAGTTTCTTCTCTATTTTTAAGGAATATTCTAAAACTTATTAAGATACTTACTATTATTTTAGATATAGTAAGAAAGATTATATTTATAGGAACTATAAAGTCTAAAAGTATAAGAAAACTAATATAAAGATTATAAAAATTATAGTTACTTTAGATTATACTGAGGATAACTAGAGGGATAGTATTACTCTACTTAGTAATAGTGAGGATTTAGGAAAAAAGTAACTTTAGAGTGAAGTTAGATTTTAAAGCTAACTAAGGTAGAAATAATATAATAAGGGAAATAATAGGAAAAAGAATAGGTAAGTAGTTAGTAGTTAGTTACTATTCAGACTAGAATTAATAGAAGTTATTTTATTAATATATTTATTAATATAGACTATAATATTTATATTATTCTTAATATTCCTTTTATAAAGAAATTTTACTTCCTACTAATTAATAAGTTAAAGAGATAGATAAGGAGATATACTACTAGGTTATTATTTAGTAATATCTAGGGAGTAACTATTCTAACTTTAGAAGTTAGTAGCTATATATAGAAGATTTATATTTATATTATAGAGAGTTTATAGTTACTCTTATATTTTAGATAGTTATAAATAGAGGATAATTATATTATTTATAATATTAGGATCTAATAGATAATATATAGGAAAAATAATATAATAATATATTTAGAATATTAAGATAAGTTAGTATAATGCAAGGAGATTCAATTAGTTTAACTACTTAGTGTTAATTTATTTGTATTTATCTATTAGTATACTATATAGTATACTAGTGAGATATTCAACTCCTACTAGATTATATCTATTAGTCTAGTAGATATTAAGAAAGTATTAATCCTAAAGGTAGAAGTAAACTTAATGGATTATACTTTTATAAATATCTTAAAGGAATTTCCAGATTTCTTCTATTTAGATTAAGTATATTAGCTACTTTCTAGCTTACTAGGGATAAATTATTATATTTTATTAATTTCTTATAATAAGAGATAGAAATTAGATTTCCTATAGGGATCTCTCTATAATATATTATAAGAGGAGCTTTTAGTATTTAAGAAGATTCTAGAGAATTTACTTAATAAAGGATTTATTAAAGTAAGTAACTTCTCTAGTAGTATTTTAATTCTCTTTATAAGAAAGTTAGATAGAGGAATATACTTCTATATAGATTATAGAGCTTTTAATATAATTATAAAGAAAAATTATTACTTCTTCTTCCTTATATTAGAGGTTCTCTAGAGAGATACTACTATTTATTAATATACTAAATTTAATATTATTATTATATTCTATAAAATTAGAATTTATAAAGTAAATTAGAACAAAATAGTTTGTTAGATATATTATAGTCTCTTTAAATAGATAGTATACTTTTTTAGATTTACTAATATTCCTAGTATATTTTAATAATATATTAATAGCTATCTGTAATAGTTTCTTAATAATTTTATTATAATATACATTAATGATATTTTTATTTATATTAGTAGCTTATAAAAAAAGTATAAAGAGAAAGTCTATTAGATATTTAGTTACATTACTAATATAGATTTTAAGTTATATCTTAAGAAATATAAGTTTTTAGTTATTATAGTTAAGTATATTAAGTTTATTATATTAGCTGGAAAAAGTTTCCTTTATAATTCTGAGAAGTTAGAAGTTATTACTAATCAGCTTCCCCCTAGTTTACTAAAAAGTATCTATAGTTTCTTTAGGTTTGTAAATTACTATAAGGTCTTTATATCTTAGTATAATATTATTATAAAGCTTTTAAACTATCTAATTTAGAAGTTTATTCTTTTTAACTAGAAATTAGAGTAGTAGGAAGCTTTCCTTATACTAAAATAACTTTTTACTATAAAGTTAGTTCAGTAGAAGTTTAACCTTAATATTTTAATAATAGTAGAAATAGACTATTTAGAGTATACTCTGGGAGGTATATTAACTTAAGATAATAAGGTTAGAGTGAGGTATTTAGTAGCTTTCTACTCTTAATATCTAACTTCTATAGAGTTTAATTACTTGATCTATAATAAGAAGCTCCTTATAATATTAGTTTATTTATAGATATAGAGAGTAGAGCTATAGAATATTAGGAAGTTTAAGATCCTTACTAACTATAAAAACTTTAAGTATTTTATAAAGAAATAATAGTTTATAGAATAGTAGAGTTAGTAGGTAGAGAAGTTATCTTAATATAATTTTTACTTTAAGTATTAACTAAATATCTAAGTAATAACTTCTAATATTCTCTCCTAGAGGGAATAGGATATTCCTAAAAAGTAGAATAATAAGAAGTAATAAGGATAAATAATATAGATTATTCTAAATACTACTATCTCTATAGAACTCTAAGTAGAATATAAAGATATTATTAATATCTAGGTTTTTGAAGGAAAGCTAGATCTATAAGAAATATAGAACTATATTACTAAGAGAAACTTCTTATATCAATAGATTTTTATAATAGTTTAGTAGGAAGAGTATAGTTTTCTTCCTAACTTCTATATTAAGGTCTAGATTACTAAGTATATTTTTAATATATTAGGATTACTTACTTTTAGAGAGAGATTTTAGATATTAGGTAATAAAGAGAGTAATAGTTTCTTTAATAAGTTTAGAATTCAGTTAGTATAGAAGTTATATAATTTCTCTCCTATAGGTTACTTAGAATATAATAGTATACTAGAGATTATAAGCTAATAGTTCTATTGGTTTAGATAGTTATAAAGTATCTACTAATTTATATATAATTATAATATATATAGAAGTATTTATATCTAGAGGTAAGTTAAGAAAAGATTCCTAAAATTCTTACTGGTATTTAGTTAGTTATATTCTAATTTATTAATAGATTTTATTACTAACTTACTCTCTATAAAAGAATAAAGTAGTTATTACCTCTAGGTTATTATTAATTAACTAAGTAAAGTTTCTATATTAGAGGAGATAAATATAATAGAAATAGAGATATATATTTAGTAGTTTTTTAGTTACTTTTATAGGTTTTATAGAATATTATACTTTATTATAAATAATAGAGGGTCTAACTAAGTAAGTTACTTCTAGAAGGAGTTCTATAGGTTAATAGATATTATATATTTATTAAATACTAGTTACTATCTACAGACTGATAAAATTATAGAATAATATAACTAGGAGATCTAAGTAGTTTTAAGAGTATTTAAGAGTATTTACTTACTAGTTCTAGGATAACTAAAGTAACCTACTATTTATTATATAGTTAGCTTTTTATAATTAGTAATATAATATAATAAGGATTATATCTTTCTTTATAAATTATAGATATTATATTAATTTTATCTTAGTTACTAAAGAGTATATAAAATTACTTAATAGTAGCAAAATTATTACCTACTAACTAGTTAAGAGGATATAGTTAGTAATAATATATATTTATATAGAGATAGTTACTATTTAGTAGAAATTAGAGGTTTAGATAAATAAGATTTAGTCTCCTATAGATTAATATTTAGTTAGTAATAAGTTATAGTTAAATATATCTAACTATAAGTTACTGAGGCTAAGCTGAAAGTTAATTTAGCTATATTATAAATATATAGTAGTAAAGGTTCTCTTACTATATATTATAGAGTTAGATATTCTAGAGTTTATTTATTTATAGTTTCATATAGATTTACTCTAGAGGGCTACTACTAACTTACTACTTAGGTAAGTTATAGTTAATAGCTAGCTACTACTATTAGTAGATAATAATAGGAAGACTGAATAGTTAGTTAAAAGTATTCTTACTGTGAGGATATACTAAGTAGAGACAGAATATTAATAAGAGGCTTTAGTTAAATAGGAAAGATACATAAGCTCTATATAGGAGTCTATTAATATTATTATAGATATAGTAATATTAGAGTGATATAAGGTAATATATAGCCTAATTATAGATAATAATAGAAACTTAGCTTATAGCTTCTAACTGAGTGGTAGCTGAGGAGGAGGGAGGTAATATTACAGACTATATCTAGATATCTAGCTAGGGTTATACCTAGGTATTTAAAGCTAACTCCCTCGTCTGGATAGAGCTCCAGTAGGCTTTATATAGTATTATATATATAGACTTTTCTATATACTTATAAACGTTTCTCTTTTACTCTTTAGTTCTAAATAAATAGTATTTTATACTACCTTCCAGTTAAATAAATTTAGGTTTAGCCCTTTATAATATATAACTTTACTATATATTTACTGATAGTTTTAATATTCAATATAAAATAATAGATAAATAATAGTTAAAGAAATAGTTTACATAAATTAAGATAATAGTTAGAATAATAGTTAAAATACATAGTTAAAATAATAATTAGAAATAATAGTTAAAATAATTAAAATAGTTAAAATAAATTATCCTATAGCTTAATTAGACTATAAGGCTCCTAATAGTAAATTAAGTTTATTAGGGTAAAAGTTATTTTTTTAGCTACTATTAAGGTATCTAACTTCTTTCTATTTTACTGGAAGCTTATAAAACTTCTCTAATAGTAGGATATTAGTATATAGCTAATAATATAACTTTTTAGATTATAACTAAAGCATCTAACTTTATCCTATTATACTGAAGGTTTTGTGAGACCTTTCTAATGATAGAATACTAGTATATATACTAATAATATAACTTTAGTATACTTTAGTATTAACCCTAAGGGCCCCCTTAGGATAGGCTTAATATATTCTTAGTAATACCCTCAGTGTGGTATATATACTAACATTCTTATTAAACTTTAGATACTATAAATATCTTTATATCTAAACTTTAGTAAGAAGAAGGTAATTATATAACTTCTTAAAATCTCTTATTATATCTTAATATACTTTTAGGTAATACTATAAGTATAGTATTTATATTAATACTCTCTTATTACGCTATAGCGCCAACCTTTAATAAGGGCCCCCTTAGGATACTCTTAGTATACTCTTAGCAATATCCTCAAAGCAGCAAAACCTTACTAAATACACTCTTTAACTATACTTTATATAGATCTTATTACAGTAGTAAGTAGCGATAATATAGTCTAACTTACTGTATATCTTGTATATAAATATAAGTTAATTCTTAAGATAAGGCCTCTTAGATAGAGTTACCTTATTAACTACCTTGCGGCATATATATACTAAGCTGGCGGCGGTATTATAGCTGGTAACCTTCTTATTAATACTATTAAAAGCCTCCTTATAGAAGTTATACAGAATCTTCCAAAAATATTTAGCAGCTAAGGCTATAGCCCTTAGCAGTCATTTATTAAATTTCTAACACTATAAATACCTATATATTCTAGCCTCAAGATAATAGAAAAAAGTAAGTATATAGAGCCTTAATACCTTCATTAGAATACCTAAAGTATAGTAAATAGCTAACTATTTAATATAAAACTTTAGTAAAGATATTTAGCTATTATACTAGAATATATAAAGTATATTATAGAGATATAGTTTTTATATAGTAGGGTTAGTTAATCAGTGGCAAGTAAATACTATAAAGTTAGCCTATAAAAGGTTTAGCAAAAATATATAGCGGTAGTTACACTAAAAGGTCTAAAGAATATAGAATAACGTTATTATAACCTACTAAATCTTCTAGACTTTAGAGACTTATAGCTGTAATATATAGCTATCTGAAATTACTGTTAGCTAATTCTTAATTTTATATAAAGTGGCGCCCTTATAAAGCAGGCTATATAGGTAACTGGGGGGCCTTAAGTAGTTTTAATATTCAGAGCCTACGGAAGAAGCTGGTAATAATATTAGGCTTACCGTAAGTATGCTACTAGAAAGGCATTCAGCTATAACCTCTATAAATAAAGATTGTTATTTAAAAAGACGTATAAGCGCCATTATAATTACTATACTGGTAGCTATATTACTTACGTCAGCTATATTACTTACTTTAGCTACTTATGTTAATGCGGCTGGTGTAGAAATTACCATATATTTACCGGAGGATATATTTTCGGAGAGTGTATTTTTAGAGGCTATATTTTCGGAGGCTATATTTTAGAGTATTATTAGTCTTAATATAGATACTAATACTAAGTGGTTAGTGGATATTTATTATAATAAAGCTATTACTAAAATTCCAGTCTTACCTCCTTATAGGAAGAGGTAGAAGTTAAAAAATTATAAAAGTATAGCTAAAAGCTTAAGTAAGGAAAGGAAAAGTAGTAAAAGGTAGATTTCTATAGGTTATAAGATTTTAACTTAGTAGGCTACCTAGTGGTAGCTATAAGAAGGCTTTTATTTTATAATAGCTTTAAGTTTTATTAGTTATATAATTCTAGCTATTCTAACTTTCTATATAAGCTATAGAATATATATTTTTATAATAATCTCTATAATATACTTATTATTAATAGTAATCTTAAGAATAAGTAATACATTATTAAATTTAATAAGTAGTATAATTTGGTTGATAAGTGAGTGCGCCAGATAAGTGAGTGCGCCACCCAACTGCGTCCATATAACCACTTTAACCTTACACTTAATTACTCTCCTAAGAATAATATAATTAATAAAAAATGAAGTATAGGTATAGCTGGCTTTATAAGCTATCTAGAGAGACTCTAAACTTAGTATTCAGGCTATAGTAAAAATCTACTTAATTAGTTACAATATATTAATATGCAGATTAAAAGGCACTCTATTATTATATAATATTATTTCTAATTTATGGAAATTAACTATACTTAAAGAGGAGAAGTTAGTTAAGTACATTCTTAATTTAGATTCTTAATTATTTTCTTCCTATATTAGTAGTATAGAAGATATAGCTAATTAACTACTTATAAACTATAATATATCCCCTATTAGGAAATACTAAGCTTTAAACTTTATTAAGTAATAACTATAACTTTAGATATACTTTTTTTATAAATATTACTATAAGAGAGCCTAATATAAAGATCTAGATATAATAAACATATAGTTTCAGCTTATAGTAAATATAGTTATAAAATATAGTATTATAAACTTTAATATTTATAACTTTAATAAAATTAACTTTATAATAAGCTAAATTATATCTAGAATAATTATTATAAGTATAGAAAGATATTTAAATATAAACCTAATATAGCCTAGTAACTATACATAAATTATAGTTATTTAGACTATTAGTATATTAGATTATAATATTTCACTATATATTAATATTATAAGCTAATATTATCTCTCTACTTAAAATATACAAATAAATCTCCCACATAACTAGATTATTATAATATCTAAAAACAGATAGATAATAAACAAAAGAAACTTAAATTAACTTCAGTATTTTAATTAGTATATAAAACCGTATATAAGTAGCAGATATTACCTCCTTATTATTAATAATTATAAAAGTTACTATATAGCTAACTTTAATATATATTATAAGAAAAATAATATTATTACACTTTATATATCAGCCTATTCCTCTTATTTACTTTAGCTTTTAGATATTAAATACTTTAGGTTACTAAAGAAGGTATATAGTTAATAAATTAAGAATAAGATATACTGAAGTAATATCTATATTATAAAGGAAGATTTCTTTCCTATATTTTATAAAGTTCTTATATAAGCTCTTATGATTAAAAATATCTAGAGAGATTTTAGAGAGGCTAGGTTTATTCCTCTAAATATGGAAAATATATTATTAAAACTTAATATTAAGTTATATACTCTAATATCTCTAGGGTTTCTTTTAATAATATCCCCTATATAAACTTCTTAGATACTAAATAATCTAACAGAAATATTTTCTCAGCCTAAACTTATTAAGAGGAGAATCTTCCACTATTAAAATAGTTTATTAACTTTAATTATTAAAGTTATAAAATATTTATTAAAAGAGGTATATAGATTTATATACTAGATTATTTTATTAAAATCTAAGGTTTAGATTCTTTAAGAGAAGAATAACCTACTTAATAAATACTAGAGGGCTAAGAAAATATATTTTAAATAAGAAAGAAATCTCACTATAGCTGAGGCAGAAAACCTTTAATTACAGAGAGAGATTATAGCTTAAACTAAGGAGGAAATACACTAAAGTAATAGTTACTAACTAAGGATAGAGATAGACTAATAATAATATAGTATCTATAGGAATACTAGTTATAATATATAAATATATTAATTTACTAAAGAAATATCTGAAGAGGAGGATCTTAATTATTTTAAATTCAATTAATTTCTTATATATTATATAGCAGTCAAAAATATAGTGAGGTTGCAGTTAGGTGGCGTACTTACTTATCTGGCGCACTCACTTATTAACTATATTAGTATAAAGTAATAAGTTACCTCTATTTATAGCCTACAGGCTAATAAAGTAATTAAAGTTAGTTACTAGTTAATTACCTATAATCTATTAGTATAAATAGTAGGAAATAGTAATATAGATTCTTATTTCCTACTACCTGCAGTATTATTTGCGAATTAGATAATAGGTTAAAATTTAATGAAATATATTTCCTTCTATCTTAAGTATAAATATAAGGTAATTGTATTAATTAAGATACTAATAGTTATATAGAGGGCTTTAGATTAGGTATTAATATAAATAAGGAGAAAGGAAAAATAATTACAAATTAGGATATTTACTTAGCTGAAAAAGAATAGAGAGAATACTATAAATATAATTATAAACTAATATAAGAAAGTAGCTAATAGTTTTAATATTTATTAAGTATAATAAATAAATAGTATAGTATATAGTCTGAATATAGGTTATTGAAAGTTATAATGTATTTAAACTAGAATAGAATACTTAAATATATATAAATAGGCTAGTTAGACCTTATATAAGCCAGAATAGCTAAGAGTAGCTATACAGCAGAATAGATACTATAGCTATTCTCACACACCCCCCCAGCGGAATAACTACTGGATAAAATCCTATACTTTAAGCTTTAAATAGTATATATAATAAATGAAATACTGTAAATAGATATTAAAAATTATTCTTTAAATATCAAAATAAAAGAAATAATATTTCTTAACTAACCTATTATAATATTTATTGTCAAAATAGTTATTATTAATCTTCGGCAGAAGTAACTTATTAGTTTCTTCCGAAATTATATAATCTTAACCCTATAAGTATTATAAACTTTAGGTTTATTTTGCTTACTAAGTTTCTTTATCTTCTTAACTAATAATTTTAACTATTATTATATTTATTAGCTATAAATACTACTATTATAGATTTTATATATTATTTTATATAAACTATTTTAATTATTACTAACATTTAACTTTTAGACGGAAGTAACTTATAATATTATTACTTAAGTTAATAGTTAAATTCTATTATATCTTAATCTGGATATTATAGTTTTCAATTAGCCTGTTTTTATTCTTACTTAGTAAATTTCTTTATTAAAAAAGACGCTCTCTAACTTTAAACTTAAGTTTCTTTAATAAATAGAACTTAACTTTATAATAGGTATTTTTCGTTATTATTATTAATTCCTTACTTCTAATGATATATCTGGAATTTAAGAGTTTATCCTTTATTCTCTTAAGGAAATATACTATATCTAGTAACTATTTAGTTTATTTATTTATTTTATTAATACTAACTTTTTATTTCTTATAGATATAATAGTAAACTCTATTATTAAACTTACAAATCTTATTAGGATTTACTCTATTTATATAATTTAAAAGTAAATTAGTAATATAAAGTATTTATATCCTTTTAAAGTATATTTTACTATTGAGTAATAATTCAAGATTAAAGTTCTCTAACTGAAAGCTTTTATTAAAATATATTTTACTAAGTTTCCTAATTTCTGGGAACTTTCACCTGATCTTTCTATACTTAAGTTACTTAATATATTTAAGTTTAGTAATATCAAGAATATTATTATTTAGAAGTTAGCTACCTTAGTTAAGGAGTTAGCTACTTCCGCTATTATTAAATATTACTATAGTTATTCTAAGAAAATATAAATTATTACTTCTTCTACTAATAATAAGGAAGATACTCTTACGGGTAATCTATTAGTTAAGAATAAGAATAAGGAGTCTAAATCTATTAAAGAGGATACTAATAAGGTAGTTAAACAATCTAAAGAAGAAAAAGAAGATAAAGTTAGGGAGGTTATTAAATACCTTAAGACATATTATAAGAATATACTAATATCTATAAGAAAAGCTACTTAGATTGAGAATTATGAAGTATTTTTTAAGATTAAGAATGTAAAATATTAACTTAAGAATATTAAATATTAGTTAATTAATCTTAATAAATTTACTCATTCTGAAAAGACTATATCTATCAGAAAGAGTGAGTTAAAATAGAAGATCTTAATAGATTATAAAGTCTATTTAGTTACAATTAAGCTTATTAGAGAGACTTAGCTTTTCTAAACTATTTTCTATATTATTTATATTTTAACTTTTATTCTTAATTATAGCTATTACTATTATATTAATAAAGTTTAAGATATTAATATACTTTTAGAGAGATATTATTAGTATACTAATAGTTCTCAAAAAGTCTATATTCTAATATCTAAGTAAATATATAAAGTATTTAAAAGATTTATTAAGACTATTAAAATACTTAATAATAATTCTATAAGTAATTTAGCGTTAATTATAGGTCTAAAGTTAATTTATATAGACTAAGGATACGTAAGTTAGTAATATAAGGATAATAGTTTAATTTAAGCTAAATGTAAGCTAGTAGAAGGATTTTAAGGTAATGTTTCTTAAGAATAAAGGTATTTCTAGCTTTACTATTTAGATACTAGTTACTCTATAGTATACTATTACTAAAGTACTAGCTATCTTACTAACTTCTTAACTATCTACTATTACCTAAGCTTATCTGACTATAAGTATAATTGAATTACTTTTTAGCTGGAATTTTGTTTCTCAGCTGGTTATTAGTAACTTTAGAGGTTATTTTAGTATTTTAACTTTTAGTTTTAGTGAACCTCTTTCTATTTTAGGTTAGAGCTATTAAGCTTTAACTTTAGTTTCAGTAGGGTTTAATATATTTTTAATATCTTTTTAGTCTGATTTTTATATACTAATAACTGTAGCTTAGATCTTATTTTAGAGTAATAAGTTTAAATAGTTTCTCTTAAATTAGATATAAGCCTAACTAGAAACTTTTATTTTCTATAAGAGAGTGGATAAATTTTACTATTTACTTACATTTTATATTAATACTACTAAGATTTCTATTTAAGAATTAGAGTTCTATTTATTATTATTGAAGTTTTAGCTTTTAGGAAACTAAGTAATTTAATTTAGATAATTCTAATAGTATTAATTAAAGATTTATTAAGTTAAGAAATACTCTGAATTATTTAAACTTTATTTAAGTTAAGCTTTTTATAAGTATATTAGCTAATATTATATTCATAAGTATATAGATAATTTTGAAACGTTTCCTTAAGTATTTTCAGTATAGTTATATTTATTAAATATTTATTTATTAAAGTCTGGTAGATAGATACTTACTATTTGAAACTATTTATCTAATAGTTTAGTAGTTATTATAATAGACTCTCTAAATATCTCTAGAGTCTAACTTTATATCTTAAAATAATCTCTTTAGAATTATAGCTTCTTTTAAAGGATATTTAAGACTGAGAAATTCTATCTTAGTAGTTAATATTATAATAGTATTTTATTAAATAGTTTTCTATTAGATTAGTTTTCTAAATAAAGTAATAATATAGCTATAATTCAATTTTTAAGTATCTTTATTATCTGTAAAAAAAGTGTTTCTAGTAATTAAGAGTATCTAAAATATTTTATTTATATTTCCCAAGCTTCTAAACTAAAGTATTAGGAAATTTATTTTATAGAGATACTGTACTATATAGTTTATAATATCTTAGCATATTTAAGAAGAATCTATAAGATATCTTAATAAGAGAAAATAGATATATAATATATTTAGTTATATTATAATTAAGATATAGAGAGTTAAATTAACTTTAGTCTAATATATATAAATCTCTTTTATTATTACTTAATCTGAATTTATAATAAAAGATACTATTAGAAATAGTATTATTAGTATTAGTTTATATTTAAGATTAAAATATTTAGTAAGTTTAGTAATATATATATTATAAATCAAGTAAAACTTTTAATATTTATGATTTCTAATTATCTAAACTTCCAGAAAGTATTCTACTGGATTTTATTTCTTAAGTTTATAAGCTTACTTTATATTATTAATAATCTTAAATACTTTCTTTTTAGCTATCTTATAGTATAAGAGAAGAATATGATTTATATAAAAAAGGAAAAAAAAAGTTAAACTTTAGTTTTTAAATAGATAAGGTTTTTTTAGATAAGAAATAGGTTTTAGAGATTTTAGTATAGTATAGAAGGTTTTATATTATAGAAGGAATATATCTTAAAGTCTGTAAAGAGTTTATTTAAGCTTTATATATTATTCTGTAATTTTAAATTTATTTAGTAGTTTGACTGTAATTAGAAGTTTATTGAGGTTTCTTATAATATTAAGAAATATGTTAATATTATTAAACTAAAGGATTTTGAGGTTAAATTATACTATAATTACTATAGCTATTGAAAAAGTTTAAATAGCTAATATTACTATATATATAATCTACAGTAGATTAATTAATTATATATCTCTATATATATAAATTCTTACCTTATATTATTCTAAGAAACTATTAATATCTATCTTATAGGTAAAAGCCTACTTTAAAAGTAAAAGCTTTAATTTTACATTCTAGTAATGTATTTCTTCCTTGATACCTTTTTCTTTTAACTTTATAATCTCAGCTTTTACTATTTTAATAAAGGATATTTAGAGGAATTTTAGTAAGTTAGTAATATCTTTCTATATTTAAGGAGGTATTACTAGTTGGTTGAGATATATTTAAATCTATATAGTTAGATTCTTCGTTTTTAGGCTTGTATTTTAAATAATAAGGAAAACTATTCAAAGGCTGAAATTATTACTATTAAGTTTCTACTACTAATTAGGTAGATATATATTAGTAAAACTATTTTATTTATATTCTGCAGAGTATAAGATATTACTATTATATTCTTTTAAGAATATTTTATAGTTATTAATATTAACTTTAGGTTTAAATCATTATTATTATCTACTTTTATATTATTAGTTTAACTTCTAGGCTGTTAGAATTCTCGATTCCTAAGGTGGAAAGTTATACCTTAGTTTACCTTACGTCAGCTGAATTAGGATTCTAATATAATTACCTCCAGCCTTCTAGTTTAAAGTAGATTTACTTTTTTAGCTAGCTGGATTTTATATTTTAAATATACTATTTAGTTCTCTAGCTGTTAGTATATTTTCTAAATTCCAATTTTTAGGTATTTATATTAATTCTATTAGGTTAGAGGTTAGTTTAGATATTATTAAATCTCTCTTATTAGTTTTTAAGATTAAGCTAGAATTTAACTTAATATCTTAAGTTACTTTTAATACCTCTAGAATTACTAGTAGAAGAAAAAGTTCTTTATTAGGTATTTTCTCTAGTTTAAACTCTCTAAATATCTTAAGAATAAAGTTTTCTTTCTCCTTAGTAATTAGCTTAATTAGGAATATTATAACCTTTTTAGTAAATACTTTATATAAGTTTTACTTTAAGTAGAATTCCTTTTTATTAAATTTAATATTCTGAGTGATAATAATTTTATAAAAGTAGGGAATTTAGATTCTGTAAAGATTATAGATATTTAGAATATATTCCACTAAGTATTTAATATATACCCTTAGTTTAATTTTAAATAATATTTTAAAATACTTTATTTATAGTATTTCTTAAGTAGATATATATTAGTAGTGTAATAGCTACGGGGCTGTTAGAGCCTTACAGTATACTGATTATATAGCGAGATCTAGTAGTGGAAACTAGCTACTAATGATAACTAGCTACTAGTTATTACTACCTGCTAGATAATTAGTAACTAATTACCTAGAGTATCTAAATCTAGCTTATATACAGCCTGTAGGCTATATACTATAAATATTAATATCTTTAACTCTATTAGGATATTATATATAATAATATATATAATATACCTTCCTCTAGTGAAACTAATACTAATTAGTAATTAATCTTACTATTACTACTTACTGCAAATTAGGAAAACTTATTTAGGTAGAAATAGTAATAGAAGATTATTAAGTCTAACTTAAGGTAAAGCTACTAATCTCTTCATCTCTTTAGATATTTTTAATAATAACCTCTCGCTTAACTTAAGGTAAAGTAATATCTCTTTCATAATTATAGTAATATATCTTAGTTTTAGTAACTAAATACTTATCTATATTTAAGATTAACTTATAGAAGGAGTATTAAAAGTATCTTATATAAATATATTTATTAAATACTTCTAATATAAAATTTACTAGATTTCTATAGTAAAGGAATTTATAGTATTCTAAGTTTCAGAATTCCTTTATATTCCTCCTCTTTTTTCCTATATTCTTCTACTCTCTTCCCTCTCTTTCTTAACTTAACTAGTAGATAGTTCTTCTCTCTGAGATTAAATTTTACCTATATAATACTAATAAATAGAATTAGTAAATAGTAAAAATAGGATTTTCTATCTTCCTCTCTCTTTATTTTTTTTATATCTTTTTATAATTTTCCTATATTTAGAGAATAATAAGTAAAATATCTAAACTAATAGGAATTCTTAGAAGATCTTTTAAAAACTTTAGTATAATAAGTAATATAACTTCTTCAGAAGTAAGAATACTAATAAAACTGAAGCTTTTTCTTAATAGTAAGCTTTTTAGTAACTAAAAAGCTTTTAATTCTATTATAAAGTAAAATCCTAACTAAATTAATAACTAAATAGTATAGATTATAGTAATATATATATATAATTACCTTTTTAGTAGAGATCTCCTGAATTCCTTTTAAAATAACTTTAAGAAGTAACTAGAGAAAGTATAGGCTACTATAGATAAATAAATACTTTAGTATTTATAGGATACTATCCTTATTTATAGTATGAAAGTTAATATAAAAAGTAAATAAATCTATTAAGTTTTTATAAACCTAATAAAGTAAGATAAGTTTATCCTATAGACTAAGGATGAAATCTAAGAAATAATTATAAAATTACAGAACTTTAAGATACTAATTAATAACTAACAAAGCTTCCTTAATAATATTACTTTTACCTAGTGGATATATCTTATAATTTAGAAGTAATAATAAAAGATAATTGATTAAGATCTTATAAAGCTTAATATTTATCTAGCTATCTTAAGAAACTAATCCTAAGAAGTATCTTAATAAATAGAGAGATCTATAGTTAACTTATTATTATTAGTAAAAAATATAACTTCTCAGTAATAAGGATAACTTAAATAATAAGACTTTTAAGATTCATAAGATTAATAACTTTCTTATAACTAGAGCTAATAATATAAACTTTCTATTTTACCTTCTATAGTATCTCCTCTATATATTACCTTCATAAATAACTACCAGGAGACTAAACCTCTTCTTATTAATATACTAATAGCTAAAAATATAACTAATCTAATAAAAATATATAATTCTAAGATGAAATATAAAGAAGCTTTCTATAATATCTTTAAATTAAAAATCTATATTTTTAGAGATTATTATCTAAAGTTAGATATATTTAACTATATATAAACTAAAGTCTTTTTAATTATACTGAAAAATTAAATCTTTAAATACTATTTTAACTATCTTAGTAATCTCCTTAATTTTATAATATTTTATAATATAGCCTACTATATTAAGAATTACTTTAAAAATAATAAAAATAAACAGATTTATCTTACTAACTAGTATAATATAATATTCAGAAGTATTATTACTGATAACTAAGATAAAATAAGAAAGAGGGTATTTAAAATCCTTTTCACTAAGTTAATATATATTTAGAGAACCTTCCCTCTTAAATAGTATACTAATTTTAGTTTCTAAAACTATTTCTTAAGTATATACTGAGGGATATTAGAATACTAGCTAACTTTCTTTAGCTTTATAGTAATATATTAAGAAGTCTATAACTAATTATAATCTATAGATAGTATTATTATAAGGTTTCCTTCTATAATATTTTAATATATACTTAAAGATATTAATAATCCTGAGAGACTTTAATTAATTAATATAAGTTAATACGAAACTAACTTAATATATAACTTACTTTAAAGTTTTTACTAAAGATATAAATAAAACTATTAAGAATACTTCTAAATATTATTTAGAGGAGAATATTACTTAACTTTTATTATCTTATATAGCTAATTTAATAAAAATACTATATTTATAGTAAGTTTAGTTACTAGTTTATAAGATACTATCTTAAAGAGGGAAAAAACTCTTATAATTAATATAAATCTAACTTCTATACAGTAAATATTTTAATATCTATATATTACTACTTCCTTACTTAATATAAAGAAGTAGAAAGCTTAAATAATAACTTTAGAGATACTTATAAAACTACTATTAAAGATAATATAGTAATATATTATCTTTAAGATTACTAGCTTAAAGATTAACCTAAAATATCTAATCCTCTAAGTAATATTTTAAATAAGTTTATAACTTCTTATTTTAAAAAATAATCTATATTTCTAAAAAGTTAAAAGATTATAAAGATCCTCTAGAACTAAATAGTAATTTATATTCTAATAAAAGAAGATAATATAACTAAAAAGATTACTATTTTAGTATCTATATTTATTCTACAAAGATACTATTTAGATATAGTTTTTTAAGGAATTCTATCTAACTTAAATACTACTAACTACTTTATAGCTAGCTACTTCCAGTTTAATATTCTAAAAGAAACTATCTTTCCTTTTAGTTTCTTAAAAACTTTTAAAAGAGAATTAATGTTTATTTATTTTAGAGGAAGTAAATCTATTAAAGTAATAAATATAATTATAAATTTATACTATTTAGTATAATAATATTCTATATAGTTCTTTATAAGATCCTATTTCTACTATATTCTACTACTATAGATTATCTAAATATTATTTCTAATAATATTTATAACTAATTATATTAAAATAAGAAAGTTATCCTAATTATATATAAATAAAAATATCTATAGATATTATTAGATAAGGAGGAGATATTTATTTCCTTATATTTAATAGAGATTAAGATCTAGAGATTCTATTATTACTTTAGATATTTACTTATTATATATTTTTAAGAAGTTCTTTATAAAACTAGATATCTAGTTAATTAAGAAGTTTTTATAGCTTTTAAAAAATACTATTATTAATACTAAATATATAATATTACTTCCTCTTAATTTAGGTTTACTTTCTATAATAATATTAACTTTAACTTTAAAGTTATTATTAATATTTTTTATCTTAAGGGTAACTACTCTATTCCCTATATTATTAATTTAGCTATAATTTTTAATACTACTTAATTCCTACTTAATATTTTAGTGAAATTAATATAGGAAGCTTTTAAAATATACTTAATTAATATTTACTTAGATCTACCTAATCTTATCTCTACTAATACTAAAATAAACTTCTAATCTAAAGATATTTATTTAGAAGCTAAAATAATAAACTTAACTATTAGAATCATACTTATTAAAGTTTATAATAATATTGGTAAAGTAGAATATTACTATATTCTATCTTATTATATATATAAAATGTACTATTAAGAATACTTATTATTATAATAAAAATATTATATCTAGATTACTTATAAGTTAATAAATAATATTATCAGTCGAAATAGTCTTATATTTATACTTCTTATTTTTAGAGCTTACTTCTAGCTTACTGAGGATTCTACTTTATCTCTAGAAATAATCTTACAGATATAGATAATCTAAAATAACTAAACCTATCTATTATAAATATATAAAAAAGATTATTAAGATTATTATAACTACTTAAAATAATCCTAATATATTATAAATTATAAGCTTCCTACTATAGTCTCTAATATATATATAGTAAGAAAAGAAGAATTAGTAAAATTCTTTCTACTTACTTACTACTTATAGTAAAATATATACTATTAACCTTTCTTATAGTTTTTAAGAGTTCCACTTAATTACTATAAAAATATACTATAAAATTAATAATATTTCTTCTTAATTATATATATTAGTAGAAATATAAAAATACTTCTAATATAGATATAATAATAATAATATTAATAATATTAGAGATTCCTCTTAAGAAACTTTACCTATCTTAATTCTATCTCCTATTATCTTTAAACTTCTAAATACTCTAGAAGTACTAGAAGATTACAGTATCCTCCCTCTTTATGTTAAAAATAATATATTATTACTTTCTAATAAAAATGAATATACTAAATATTAGAAAACTATAAAGCTATTCCTTAAATTCTTAAAAGTTATATTTAACTAAGGAAAACTCTTTTAATAAGAAAGTAGCTAAGAAAACTAATTTGTAGTTTTTCTTATAATTAAGAAAGAAGCTAATTTAACGTTTTCTCTATTCCTCTACTAAAAAGGAATTATTACTATTCCTAACCTTCCTTTTAAAAAGTTAATAAAGAAGAAAGTAGGAAATATTATTAATAATAATATAATTAAGATTATCTAGTATAATACTATTATCTATAAAAAGTATATTATTTTTAAGTTTTAAATTATTAATACAATTAAGAGTAAACATAGTAATTAACTATATAAGAAGTTAAAGTTTATAATCTAAAGTTTTAGAGATAATAAGAAACTTATAATCCTTACTTAGTTTTCTATAATTTAGAGAAGTAGCTAAAGATTAATTCTAGTTATTATCTTTATATTAATAAAAGATATAAACTTCCTCCTCTAGTTAAGAGATATTATTCAGACTTATACTTAAGCTAAAACTAAACTTATAAGATATATTATAGTTAAGTTACCTACTTACCTTAAAGACTAATATCCTCCGGAATCTATAATAATAATAATTAAATTACTTTATAGTTTAGCTAAAGTTAGTATCTACTAATAGGTAATATATTTTAAGTATTATAAAAAATAGTTATATATAGAGATATCTACTTATAATTTTTACTTCCTTATCTCTTAACTTAATAATAAGATATTTAATATAATTAGTATATAAACTAATAATACTTTCAGTCTTTCTGATGCTATTTTTACTTATTAAGAGGATAAAGAACTAATAAAAACTTTTTTATAGTAAAGTCTAAAATCTTCCTTATAAAGTTAATACTACTAGTATTTAATAGTAATTATCAGGTTAGGTTTATACTAAGTGATAGGATCTCTGAATAGGTAGATATTATACTATATAATTATTTGAACTTATTTTTCCCCTTACTTAGCTGCTGCTCCACACTAATATTTAAGCTTTACTGCCTGAAATAACTATTATTCCAGGCGCTAGTATTCTCTTATGGGGAACCTAATAGGCTTCTAGTGCCCCCCCTCTCTACTGTAGTCTAATATAATCCCCCCTCTGAGAGGTTCTATCCTCAGAACCTAACTATTAAAATTTAATATAGAGAAGTAGTATTCTGCTTTCCCTCTAGTGCTCCTTATCGGTTGGAACCTGGAAATCTATTCTAAACTTTATATCTTAACTTCTTAATATTAGGTTCCAGCTAACGTCAGCCTCCTAAGATATATTCTAACTATAGCTATATTTTAGTTAACCTAATATTCCCCCTGGGGTAATCTATCTTCTTTAGCTATAAAGATATTAAAAAGGTTTTTTTTTTACTCCTAACTATAAGGATTTTATATCTATTATATTTATAGTCTCTCTTCTATTTAGAGATATTTTCCTAAATATCTTTTAGTAACTATTAGTAAGTTTCTTATTCTTTCTTATTTTATAGAATATTATTTTCAGTATCTAGATTTAGATATTATTTACTTTATAGTTCTCTTAGCTTTAGAGAACTATATTATCCTCTATATTATTTTTATTATCCTCCCTTAGTAACCTCTAGGTAACCTCTTTATTATTAAATTATATATTCTCTACTTTAGTGAAACTTTTAATTACTTATAGTTAAGTGAAAGCTATTTTTATTATTTAATTTCTTAACTTTATAAATATAACTACTTATTTTCTTTTATTAATAACCTTATTTTCAGGATACTAATAATAATAATAATAATATAATATCTATCTCTACTATTACTAATATCCTACCTCTACTTCCTCCTCCTACTCTAAAGAAGGAAGTAATTAAATCTTCTTATATTACTTATAAGTAGCTACCTACTAATAGCTCTAATGATAATAATAACTCTAATCTTATATATTCTATTCCCTACTACTACTACCTCTATCTCTTAGCTAGCTAGAATCTCTAAGATCCTACCTTAATATCCTACCTCTATTATAAGATTACTAATAAGTCTCTATAGCTTCCCTATCCTTATTACTCTAACTATTTCAGACGCTAATAATAAATATTCTTATTACATTATTATATATAATAAGGAATATATTCTAATATACTTCTATCTCTCCTCTTATAACCTACTCTTATAGCTAAGAATTTCTTTCTAATATTTCCTAAGTTACTTATATTACTACCTCCTCTACCCTAATCCTCCACTATCTTTTTAATAATTTTTTATTAGAATCTAACCTCCTTACTACTGCCTGTAAAGTTAAAGTAATTTTTTATATTTCTAACTCCTAATACCCTCCTACTAACTAATTTTATAGAAGAAACTTACTAAAATATAGACTATAGCTAAAAAAACTTTCTAAGCTAAAACCTCCCACACTAATAAGTCTGATACTAAATATAAAGCTGAAAATAAAGAAACTAAGTAGCTAATCTATAAATATTAAGTTATAATTACTAAGATTATAATTTCTACTACTTTATAATAAAACTACCTCTTAGAGTGAAGCTTCTAGGCTACTACTACTTTTTACCTAATATAAGAGATATAGATTTATATTATTAAGATCCAGACTACTATCTTTATAAACTTTTAGACTACTTTTCTAGAGTAATTTTTAATTTATTTCCATATTATTAGTATCTTTTTCCTCTCCTAATATCCCTCTAGTAATTCTCTCTCTCTTAATATTCTTATTATAATATACTAATAATCTTAATTCCTATTTACCCTCTCCTAAGAATTCAGATAAAAAGGATAATAATAATAATAATAATATTAATAGAAATAATAATAATAATAAAATTACTTAATCTAGTTTCCTCCTGCTTCTCTCCTAATATTCTGTATTTATGTTC
Source organism: Colletotrichum lindemuthianum (assembly GCA_001693025.2). Classification (NCBI taxonomy): domain Eukaryota; kingdom Fungi; phylum Ascomycota; class Sordariomycetes; order Glomerellales; family Glomerellaceae; genus Colletotrichum; species Colletotrichum lindemuthianum. The sequence goes on along the minus strand of MASP02000160.1, from coordinate 74,355 downwards.
CTTTTAGGGTTTTAGTTATTATTTTTAAGCTTATTTTATTTTTCTCTAGCTTTTAAGTCTAATATAAACTTCCTAACCTTATCTTACTGATAACTTAACTTTACTACCTCTCCTGTAATCTGCTAGTAATACTCTAAATACCTATTTTATACTTAGATCTTAACTCCTTTAAGATATAATATTAAGATTCCTATAAATTTTCCTCTACTCTATATTCCTTCCACTTAATTAAATACTATTAATTCCTTTAAGACTCTTTATAATCTATAATATAGTTAACTTTATATATATTATCTCCTAGATCTTTAATAGGAACCTCTTAGGGTTTTAGTAGTTCTCTTCTATATTTTTCTAACTAGAATAGGGAGAAGATATTATAAATTTAATATCTTTTTTTAAGGTTAAGTTTAAATATTTATCTCCTATTAACTACCTATATCACTCTAAATAGCTCTAAGTATTTATTAGATAGTTTCTTAGTTAGTTATTTTTACCTAATATTTTTAGTAGATAGTAATATATAATTACTAATCTTAAAGTCTAACTACCTCTTTCTCTTATTATATTATTTTATATATTCCTTATTTACCTCCTCTAGTAGGACTCTAAACTACCTATAGTATAATTAAAAGTATCTCACTCTCTCCTCTACTATTAGGATAACTTTAAATTTAACTTCCTCTAGGATACTATTATAAGATCCTATTAGTAAATAGTCTATTAAGATATCCACTAGTATCACTCTAATAATATTATAAATAGAAATATTATAGATAAACTTAATTATAAGTAACTATTTTACTTAGTTATCTTAGTTAAAATTAACTATTACTCTCAGGAAATATTCTATATTCTAATTTTAATACTCTATTTAACTATCTATTTAGAGGTAATATACTATATTTAGTTTCCACTTAATAACTAGTAAGTAAGTAATAAATACTTAAAATCTACTTATAAATAGTAATTCTCAATCTAATATAATAGTCTGAAGGACTCTATATTTTAGGAGAATATTATTTACTAATAAAGCTACTAATTTATCTACTATTAAGAACTCTCTAGTTAGTAAGTAGAAAGTATATTTAGTAAATCAGTTAATAACCACTAGGATACTATTATAATTATTCCCTAAAAACTCTATTAACTTAAGTAATTCAGTAATAAAATCTATATTAATATATTACTATAAGCTATTAAATACTAATAGAAATATTAGTATACTATATAAGAAATAATATTTAGATTTTAATTTTTATTATACTATATACTAAGATATATATTCTATAATATCCTTTCTTATTAACTTCTATTAGTATATCTAGCTTAACTTTTTAAGTATCTTAGTAACTTCTAGATACCTTCCTAGGAGTTTATTATAAAAAGCTATTAACAGATTAACCTAAAGTTAGTAATTATCTAGAATAACTAACTTACTCTAGAATCTTACTTCTTTCTTATTATTAAGAAACTATTTACTACCTCTCAGTTATAACCTCTCTCCTCTCCTTATAGTAACTTCCTTCTATATCTTTCTAATTTCCTCTTTTAATATTCCTTCTAGTCTCTTTAAGATAAAATCCTTAGGATTTATTTAAAGTCCTTAGCTCCAGAGGGATACTACTACTATCCAGTCTGGAAACTAACTTAGAAAGTCTTTAAGGAAAACTATCTTAATATTCTAAGTTTCTCCCTCTATTAGTTAGTAGTCAGATTATCTAGAGAGACTATTAGCTGGATTTTACTTTCCTAACTAGTAGTTAATAATATAATGAAATAATAATATATCTTATAGGAGTTTCACTTATCTACTATTAAGCTGGAGTTTTATAACTAGATACTAATAATCTAAGTAGTTAGTAATAAAAGTAATTTTATATTAAGAGTATAAAAAGTAATACCTCTATATAAACGCTATTTTATAGATAGTTAGTAGCTCTACCTCTAGTATTCTATATCTTAACTCTATTTTCCTTAATTTCCGTGAGAAATATATTAATAGTTACTATTTACCCTCCTCTAGTTAGGTTACTACTACCTCTATAGTAAAATCTGAAGTATCTATCTCTACTTAGATTAATAGAGCTAGGTTAAAATAATGTAGAATAGGAACTTTAGTGAACTTTTCTCTTAAGTTCTTAAAAGTTTCTATCACTCTGGAAGTTATTATATTTTCCCCTTTTACCTATTTAGTTAGTTAATTAGTAAGTTTAGTATTTACTATAAAGTAATTCTGAATAAATCTCCTATAGAATCCTGTGAATCCTAAGAAAACTTAGATCTCTCTGATACTAATAAATACTAACTATTCCTTAATAACTATTACTCTCTCCTTCTCTATAGTAATACTATTAGGGGAGACTATAAAACCTAGAAATTTAATAGTCTATATATAAAACTTATACTTCTCTAGATTAGTATAAAGCTTTATAGTAGATAATTAGCTAAGTATCTTCTTTACTACTTCTATATACTCCTCTTTTATCTTTATAAAAATTAGAATATTATCTAGGTAAATAATATAGATAATATCTATAAAGCCCACTAGGATATTATTAATATATACCTAGAAGGTTACTAGAGCGTTAATAAGTTTAAATAGTATAACTTAATATTTAAAGTGTCTATACTATATTCTGAATACTATCTTCTACTTATCTTCCTCCTGTATATATATCTAGTAGTATATATCTTTTAGATCCAGCTTAGTAAACTATAAAGTTCCCTCTAGTTAGTCTAAGATCTGACTAATAAGAAGCAGAAGCGTTTAGTTCTTAATAGTGATATTATTAAGCCCTCTGTAGTTTATATATAGCTTCAGCTTACCTCCTTTCTTTAGGATAAATAAGATTAATATTCCTACTGGGTTTTGAGATATCCTAATTTATCTTTTTTCTAATGTTAATATTAGATATTATTATAATTCCTCTAGTTCTTTCTCTATAAGAAAGTAAATAGAGTCTTATAGAGGCTTCTTACCCTCCTCTAACTTTATTATATATATATAAGTATCCTCTTTTACTAGTATACCTATCTTCTTTATATTAAAAATATAGACTCACTCTTAGTATTCTAGTAGTAACTAGACGTCTCTATCCTTCTCCTTATTTATATCTCCCCTAGGTTACTACTATACTATTTACTACTTCCCCTCTATTAATACTAATAAAGCTGAAATTACTAATATATATTTAGATTACTTCTTAACTTTATTAATTACCTTAGCTCTATATACTTATTTAATATTACTAATAGCTAAAAGATAAATCTAGCTTAAAATCCTTTACTCTAAGTTTAGCCTCACCTCTCTATCCTAGGAGATCCCTAGGATAATATTATATTTACTAGTTTTACTTACTTAGAATATGTAAGATTTTATCCTTATTATACTGAGGTTATCTGTAATCTTTATAACTATAGTATATATTCTATATTTAAACACTACTCTCCCTTAGAAACCTAATATTTCTAGCTCTCTACTAACCTCTATAAGTTTAGTATTATATAATATATTCTAATTTAGGATATTCTTATCAGTCTCTAGGTTGATAAGTACTTTCTCTTTTTTCTAACTCTTCTCTATATAGATTAATACTTCAGCCTCAAAATATCAATAGAACCCCAAATCCTACAGAATTTAAATACTATTAACTTTAGTTACTATTAAGTAATAAAGCCTTCCTATATACTTAGGTTCTTTATATATATAATATATATCTTCTTCACACTAGTAAGATATATAGCTTATCTTACTACAGTTATAGTATTTTAGAGGCTCCCTGGGGGCTGTAGTTCTAGTCTGTAGGATACCCTCTTACTTAATCTCAAGCGATATAGCTATAGTAGTAGACTACTCTCTAGACTAATTCTTACTACTTATCTCTCTAGTAGGAATTACTATTAGTATTACTAATAGTCTGCAGCTTCTCTACTTTAGTATTCTATAGGTAGAATCCGCTAGGATTAACCTACTTATAGATTTTTTAATAGTTTCCGCCCGTTTAGTAGTATAGTTTAGTTTCTAGTGAGTTACTAAGAGGCTCCTAATTATAATTACTCTCTTTAATTCTAGTAGTAAGTAGTTAATAATATTGATAATATAGAGCCTCTCTAGCTGAATGTCTAAGTATTCAGCCTTAATAGCTTTATAGATATTAATAAACTACTAGTAGGTTTAGCTAACTCTCTACTGTATAGTATCTAACTGGGTGGATATAGTAATAGCTTTAATATTAGCGTTATCTATATTTAACTTAAGTTACTCCTCTATAGCTGACCAAGTGACTTACTTAATATTATTACTATATATAATAGAGACCTACTTAATCTAGCAGTAGGAAGTAATACTCTTGAGGTATAAGTCTGTATACTAAACCTTATCTTTATCTACTGTAAAGTTATCTTCTGCTATAGTGAACTATCTTCTGAGTTTAAATAGGAAGTTATTAAGGTTAGATTAGCTGCCCCCCTTATAATAAATAGAGGTAAGTTATTTCACTAAGAGGTTTCCTCTCTGCCTTTTAGGCTCTGGATTAGGAATAATAAAGCTCCTAATAGTTCTCTCCTTTATATCTTCTCCTCTTTTTAAAGTTATTAGCTTCTCTAATTTTTACTTCTTTCTTAATTTTATTGTTTCTTCCTTAATTAATTAATTAAGCTCCACTTTAAAAAGGTTACTATTATTCTGGGGGGGCTACTGCTTCCCAGAGTTATTAGTGTTACTGTTAGTTACTATAGGGGTTAGTTTTCTGCCTATACCTAACTCTCCTAAGCTATTAATAGTATATTATGCTTGGGTGATTTATATATATAGCGTTATTATAGTTCTACTGGTTAGTATACCTAAGAGTAGGTAGAAGTTTGAATGTGTTAGGCTGGGTTTATACTAAGTGATAGGATTTCTAAATAGGTAGGTATTATACTATATAACTATTCAAACTTATTTTTCCTTTTATTTAGCTGCTGCTCCGTACTAGTATTTAAGCTTTGCTACCTGGAATAACTATTATTCTGGGCGTTAGTATTTTCTTATGGGGGACCCAATAGGCCCCTAGTGCTTCCTCTCTCTGCTGTAGACTGATATAATATACTTTCTCTCTAAAGTAAAAACTTCCTTTTTAAGTAAAAGAACTAAGGCTATAAGCTTACTATTATTAATATTTATATAAATTCTAAGAAACTTAAAAACAGTTATATTAAATAATATATATATAAAATATATATTATTTTAACTTAATAGTTTGAGGTATTTTTTAACTTCTTATATATAGTATAATGATAATAATATTCTAGTAATAATATTACTATTTTTAATAAGTATATTAAATAGTAAATAGAATATTTAGATTAAAAGTTAATTTTCGTTCCTCTTAACCTCTTTAAGGTATATCTCTATATTTTTATAGATAGCTTTTTTACTTATAATATTAACTTATTATTTTAATTAGGATTTATAATAATTCTAAGCTAAAAGATAGTTATTAGTAAAAGTGAGTTTATAATCTGAGGTAATTTAGTTTATTATTTTTTAACTAAAAGTAAAAAAGTAACTAGAAGTATATTTACTTTAGAGATCTATATTATAGTTACTAGTGTAGATTTTATATATACTATTACTATATCTTTATAAAAGATTATAGTTTATTATAATTTTCTTTCTATCTTTATAATTATCTATATTAACTTATATTTATTATATAAGTATCTTATAAAGCTTAGTATTATAAAAGAAAAGAAGTTTATAATAAGTATTATAGTCTTAAGGTAATTATATAAATATTGAAAACTCTATAAGGTTTAGTGGATTAATAGTAAGAAAAATCTTACTAATACTTTTATTAAAAAGTCTCTAAACTGTATTCTAGAGATATTTATTAATATAAATAATATAATAGTTTATATAAAGGGATAAGTTACCTATTTAAAATAAAAAGAGGGAATTTAGAAGGTTATTTAGTTAAAAGATATAGGTTATTTAATTGATATTATTTTATATATAGAGATATAGTATACTATAGTTAAAAAGTAAAAAGGAAGTTTACTAATATTAATAGTATAATAACTATGAGGTTATTAGGGCCCTACAGTATACTAACTATATAGCGAGATTTAGTGGCAGAAACTAGCTACTAGTAATGTTAGAAATAACATGTTCTTGTGTTAGAGTTTGTACTGCTTGAGCCTCAGGCACTCGTGGCGTCTCCATGGGCCTCGCCCCACTTAACCTAGTTAAAATGGAGCCTCGCGCGGTGCGTGTGGCTACGTTTAGTTACACATAATATGGAGGTGGCCTTCAAATGTCTGGGCCTAAACTGCGGAGGTAGGGGCATCCTCTAGGGCCCCCTTTCTCACCTTTTTCAGCGCTAGCGCTATTATCCTTGCATCTTTCGACCCTTGCTCCTGCCCCCTCGATTTTAATAAAAACAATAATAATAACAACAGCAATAATAATAACAATAATACCTCCACTAACAATAACGTAATTACGACGTTTTGATCCTTATTTTAAAGTTTCATAATGGCTAAAGAGCTTAATCCTACTGTCAGGGTAGTTATCCTTACCCTCTGAAGCTATTTTGGTGGTTGAAGTTCTAAGGAAGTTACTAAAGTCCTCTCTATACTTAGGTATACTATGAATAAAATAGTTAAGTATATTTAAGACTTTAGCTTTAAGCTAGAAGCTACTATATTTAATATTCTTTCTGAATATATTAAATTAGTTCTATATTTAGGCTACCCTCTGAAGATTACCCCTGAGACTTAAGGTCTTATAACTAAGAAAATCTACTATAACTACTATAGCTGGGAAAAATCCTATACTAATATTACCGGTAATTTACTTAAGGATAAGGATCTTAATATCTTAGCTACTACTGTTTAGTATATACTATATTAAGCTTATTTTTAGAAAATAAAACTAACTAGGAAGCCTAGCTTTTTAAAGAGTATATATACTATATAATTAGCCTAATATTTTAAATACTGTAATTAGTCTCTTAATAACTAGAACAAGATTATATAGTCTAATAAGATATTAGTTATCCTTAACTATCAGTAAAGTAGTTACTATCTATAATAATATCCTAAAGAGGTCTATATACTCTTATATTTATAAGTAGTGGAAAGGCTATTTAGAGTTTATATTCTGAGGTTCTTTTTCCTATGATTTTAAGAGCTTCTTATACTATTAGTAACCTAAAATAGTTACTAAAAAAGCTAAGGTTAAGAAAATTATTTAATAGTTAAATAAGGAAATTAAGCTTAAAAAGCATTCTAAATAGAAGGTTAAAAATAGCTTCTCCAGACTATAGCTTTAAAATATCCCAGGCTGTAAATCTACCTAGCATTTTAATAATACTATAGGGAAGTTTTCATATAAGTTAAAAGGGGATATTAACTAGTGGTATTACTAAAAGGAGATTCTACTTTCGAAACTATTCCTATTTACCTATTTACTAGGCTCTAAGGCCCAGGTTTAAGAAGATAAAGTCTCTATATATAACTACTATTATAACCAGTAAATCTATAATATGAACAAAATTAAAAAACTGCTATAGTATAGTAATAATCTCAATCTCAACCCTATTAAACCAGTATAACTATAGATAAAGAAGTATACTTGTCGGTTTAACTATTCGGTTCAACCGTTATGGGCAACTGGGCCACTTCGTGGCCCCCTAGCCATAGCTACGTCGGGTAAATAGTCAGCCCGTATGGCCGTACGGGCTACGTGGCCAGTGTGGTCACGTGGCCATACGGCTATATAGCCACTTCTACGTGCATGGCCTCCGGCCACGTAACCTAGGAATAACAACAACGATTACCAGAACAGTTTGCATCCGCACAGCAAGAGGCCACGTGCAGCATGCGATTTTACCCCTGACAGGTCAACTAACACTAATTAGTAGTTAACCCAACCGTCACCACTATACCATAGATCAGCAAGACACTACGTCGGAAGAAGTAATTACGAAAACCCTATACTTAAGGTCTAAATAAGGCAAAAGATCGCAGTTATTTATTACTTAGATACTTTTTAAGTTAATAGGTATCTCTGAATTATATACTAACCCCCTTAAGGAGGCTACTATTAGGAAGCTTAAAAATCTAATTTTAGCTAAGTTAAGATACTCTCCGAAGCTATAGAGAAGTTAATTATTATTATACTCTCAGTATTACTAATAGGAACGTATTTAGTAAATATAATAATAATCTTTAAACCTAATAATCTTTAATATCTAGATACTAGAGTTTATAGTATCTCTAGTTTCCTCTGGATACTTTTTAGGTTAATAGATATTCCTAAATTATATACTAATATCCACTTTATAAAGTTATAGAGAAGTTAATTATTATTACGCCCTCTATTACTAACTGGAGCGTATTTAGCGAACGTACTTAAGAGGTATATAATACTACTACCCTCTTAAGGTAACACTATAAACCTTATAGCCCTATAGCTATATAGCTTTATAGCCTCTCGAGACCTCCTAATATCCCCCCCCACACGTATAGCTCAGACAACAGCCCTCTCCCACAGCCATTATAGCTCCAAGAGAGCTATATAATAACAGCCTTCTCCCACAGCCCTCACAGCTCCAAGAGGGCTATATAATAAAAGCCCTCTCCTACAGCCTCTAAAAGCAATAATCTCAGAGACTGCTAGAGGGTATATAATATTACTAAACTCTCGAGGTAATAACCTCCTTGTGGCCTTGTGGCCTTATAGTCTTATAGCCTCACGGCCTTATAGCTATATAGCTGCTTAGCCTATATAACTATATAGCTATATAGCTGTATAGCTTTTATAGCCTCTATAGCTATATAGCTGCATAGCTGTATAGCTATATAGCTATATAGTCTTAAGTCTTAAATACATCTCTATATTTCTCCGATCTCCGACGTTTACTTAAAGAGATCCTAGCGATTAATATAACTACCATAATTATATAGAGGGATAGATAGGTAACAGGTTTAGTGGCAAAAGGAGGATATTGAAAAATATAGTTTTTAGTAGTTAGCTATTCAGGCTTCTCTTTATATTTAGATAATATTACTATAGTATAAAGAAAAGTTGCTAGTGTTAGTTTAACTATTCGGTTTAACCGTCATAAGTAACTAGGCTACCTTATAGCCCACTACGCTATAGCTACGTTGGGTAAATAGTCAGCCCGTATAGCTATATGGGCTATGTGGCCAGTGTGGTCACGTGGCCATACGGCTATATAGCCACTTCTACGTATATAGCCTCCGGCCACGTAACCTAGGAATAACAACAACGATTACCAGAACAGTTTGCACCCGCACAGCAAGAGGCTACGTGCGGCGTGCGATTTTACCCCTGACGGGTAAACTAACAATACTATTAAGAAGGGAGCCTTAAAAAACCAGACTTAAGCTATTAAAGTATAGCAGAATTACTAGAGTACCCTACTATAGTTATAGATCCAGGCTTAGATTAAATAGATTCCTTACTATATTAAATAAATTATTATCCTTAATAGTAGTAATAAATATAAGGAAGGCTGGAGATAGTAGTAAAGTAGTTATTATTAGAATTAACACTAAAATAATTGAAATCCAGCTGTTTGAGATACCTTGATTTCGCTCTGGTTACTGCTGCAGTTAACGCCTGTGATATTTCGAATAGCCTCCAGGCTAGCTGTAGCGACCTCTGCTGCCACCCCTGCCACCCCCACCCGTTAACTAGGGTGTGGCTTGGCGGTTTGGGCCTAAATAATTGAAGGCTACCTCTATATACACCAGACTTTTGCCTCCTAATTACATGCAATAATTAAGAGTCTCACGATACTGAAGAGCTACTAGGCTAAAAGTATATATTACGACAATTTTACGTATTTTGAACGCTAAGATATCTACTGAAAATACCTCTATTTTAACACTTAAGGAAACTAACTAGTAGATCACTTTGTATAACTTCTTTAGGGTAGAAGTTAAAACTTATAATCTATAGAATTACCCTAATTCTAAAGTAGATACTTAAAAAAGTTTCTATTTAGTAGCTTTTTAAAAGCCTCTTATATATAACTTTCCTAAAGTGAAAAAAGATAAAATACTTATAGTAATATCTAAAATAAATATTCTAGAGATCTTAACCTCCTCTAGTATTCTTAATAGGTTTACTTCTATAAAATAAACTTACTCTATAAAACTCTAACTTCTATTTAAAATCTCTAAATAGATTTATATTCAGAATATTATAAACTTTATAGAAAAGAATCTGAAAGCTTATATAATTATTTATAACCTCTATAATATAAGAATTTAAGAGTATAAATATAAGTAGTTAAACTAAATTTATATATTATTTTAAATCTATAAATATATTAGTAATATTTTTAACTATTAATATTATAATTTAGAGGAGGATCTTACTATATAGTTAATAAATCTCTATAATTACTTTAGTATTATAGATAATTTCTATCTTCAGTAAGTAACTATTATATAATATAATATATTTTAGTTCCCTAAAATTAAATATCTTACTATAAGAATATTAACTGAAATATAGTTTCAGAAGTAGTAAGATATTATATATAAAGTTTAAATAGTTAGTAATACTTCCTCTATTATGGAAACTATTTAAATTAATAATTTTATATTCTTATTAGTTCACTGACTAATTAAATTATATACCTAAAATTATATACTAATAGTTAATAGTTAATTTAATATAATACTACTAGATAAAATTATCTTAATTATTATAGAAGCTATATAATAGCTTCCTAAAGTTCTCTATTAAAGTAAAATTAGCTATAGAGTATTTAATACTACTTTAGAAGCTATAAATAGTAGCTTAAACTCTTAAGATAGTAAGAGATATTTTAATAGCTTAAATAAACTTCTATATTTTCTTAAATATAGTAAATATTACTTATTCTTATATTATTATTATATATACTTATTCCATATATATAAAAGTTAGATATTGAATATTATAATCAAGGAGAGAATTAAATAATAAATAACTTTAGATTTAGACTTTTTAAAGAAAGTCTAAGGTTTTAAATAATAGTAATTATATAGTTAGTCTTTTAGTTAAAATAGTTATAATATTATATAGTAAACTTATTATATAGAGAGACCTTAGTAGTATCCTCTCTAAAACTTATTTATCTTTAATTTAGATACCTTAGTTTATATTTTTTAAAATATTAAGTATTATATAACTTTCTAAGAAGCTTCCTCTAGAGATTATATTTAGTATAATATTAAGTTAGTATTTATTAAAAACTATAGAAATACTAAAATCTATATTATAACCTTAGAAAGTAAGGAGACTAAATTATATCTCTATAATATTACTTTCTATATCTCTCTAGCTATAAACCTTATCTCTTTTTAGTAGTTATAAAAGTAAGGTTACTAATAGGATACTAAGCGAAATTACCTCTCTTAACTATAGAGAAGTAACTACTGAGAGATTATAGCTATTAATATTTAATATAGCTAATAAGTTCTTAAATACTATATACCTCACAAGAGGTTAAATACTCTAGTAATATAGTTAGTATAATATAAACTGTCTTCTAGATACTATTACTACTAAAAATATATTATAGAGACTATTTAAAAACCTCTAAAAAGTAATAAATAACTTTAATATTAGTAACTAGAGTATTCTAAGAGAAAGCCTCTTAACTACTTTATTTCAACTATATATAATATTTATATTACTAATAGTTATTTAAAATATAATAAATACCAACTTACTTAGAGAGCATATAAAACTTACAGTATTAGTAAGGTAAAGTAGATTATTTACTATATAAAATATAAGAGTATTTTATATACTACCGCTAGAGAGTACATTATATACTACCGCTAGAGAGTATATAATATTTAACTTTCACTCTTATCACTAGGATTATAGTAGCTATATTTCTTCCTTAATATTTACAGATAGAGCTACTAACTACTTATAGAACTTCTATCTTATAAACTATACTAAAGCTATTATAACTGCAGTATTTAATAATTTTGTCCTACTTCTTAAGCGTCAATATAATATTAACATTAAGGTTTTTAAGTATAATAATAAGGTTCCTAAGTATAAGAAGCTGAAAGCTATCCTAACTACTTAAAGTATTTACCTCAAGCTATCTATACTATATATATAAAGCTAAAATAGTAAGGTAAAGTATATTAAAGCTATTATTAAAGCTTACATAAAGGCTATAAGGGAAAGAAGTAAATTACCCTATAATTCTTAGCCTGAAACCTTATAAGTAGCAGTATTTCTCTATAACTATATACTAATAAACTGTTTAGACTAGTAAATATTATACTAAAGACTTTATAAGATTACTAAAAAAGATAATATTATAAAGCTAAACTTACCTTACTTTTAAATATATAACTATAAGTATTTTATTCTTACTATAAATATAAAACTTAAGTGTAACTACTTTACTTACCTTAAGAGGTATACTTTCGTTAGCTTTTTAGTTAGCTATATTTTAACTAATTAGTTTTAAATATTAAACTCTCTATAAAATAAAGTTATTATAACTTATAATATCTCTTTTAATAAGATAATATTTTTTAATAGTATTTAGTATCTCTATAAGATAATTTTAAGAAGTTTAACTTTAATAAGGTTTCTTATTAGTTATAAAAGTAATTAGCTGCAGTAAAGCTACGTAAAGCTAGCTTAAATACTTACTTAAGTCTAAGTAAAGAATCTAATAAGATTATTTATACTAAAGATATAGGAAGTAACTATAAAAGCTTAAGGTTTTATATTTACACTATAGCTAACTCTAAACCCTCTAAGACTCTATATAAAACTATAAAGTTTATATTATTAATTCCTCTAGAGTTATCTACTATATTATTCTATAATCTTATTTATATAGATAAGACTATAAGGAAGTAAGGAGATTAGATACCTCTAGAGAAAGTTAAGTATAAAGGATAGATAAAGTATTATATTAAAGTAACTAAGAGGTTTTTATTTAAAGCTACTTTTTTAGCTAATATTCTTTAGTTATTTTAAGATACTTCTAGATACTTCTACCTATAGCTACAGAATTATATAATTTATTAACTAGAGGGGGTTTCTGAAAGTTAAACCTTAAGAGGACTCTAAAAGATTATTATAAGTCTAAAAGATAAACTTCAGCTATAAGGTAAATTAAATAGTAGAGAATATTTAAAATATAGAGAAGTAGAAATTTCTACTCTAGAAGTTTTATAGTAATAGCTATTATTATTATCTATATCTTACTTAGTAGTATTTACTTATCTATATACTAAAGTTATAATAGTAACTGAAAGAGCTTATCTTAGAAGTTATATTAAATTACACTTCTGAAGCAAAATTAGTTAAACTTTCACAAGAAGCTTAAAAATTCTAGATTACTACTAAGTTTATATTTATAAACTTAATAAGTATAAATGTCTCTTTAAAATTAAGGTTTAGCTTATTATTTATAGAGACTAATAATTACAAAATAACTATAAGATTTATATAGTTACTTTAGTAAGTATATTGTTTCGAATTTTTATAATAATTACTAACTACTTTAATTTTAAATTACTTTCATATAATATAGTTAATATTTTTATTCAAGTAATATTTAATAAAGTAATTTATACAGAGATATCACCTAATTATTAAAAGTTTAGAAAGATCTACTATTTAAATAAAATACTCTATAGCTTTTAAAGATCTCCTCTTCTCTAGTAATATTATCTAGAAGTAAATTTTAAATACTTTAGTTTCAAGTTTACTGTGGGAAAGCTATATTACTAACTTAAAGAGTATATTATTTTCTTCTTCTTTATTAATAACTATATATTCTCCTTCCCCTTAGAAGAAATATCTAAAATACTTACACTATTAGTAGATCTCTAAAAGAAATATTATCTTAAGGAAGGTAAAGATTTATAGTAGTTCCTTAGTATTAAGGTTATTTGAGATTAAATAATATAATAGCTGTAGCTTTCTTAAGTAGTTTATATTAAAAAGCTTCTTAAGTATCTTATAAAATATATATAATATATTAAATAGTTTAATATTTCCCTCAAACTTAAAGAACTCCTCCTATAGTTTCATTAAGCTTCCTATATAGAGATTAAATACTACTAATAAATTATTAGCTTTATTAATTATACTGTAGTTATAATAAAACTAGATATTACCTATATAGCTAGCTGATTATTCTATTTTAACTAGAATCTTAGAAATAACTACTAAGTTAAAGCTAAGTAAATAATATAATACTTTAGTAAAACTAAAAATCTCTACCTTAAGTTTAGCTGTAAAGTTAGTTATTTATTGGATAAACTTATTATTACTATAGATACTAGCTTTATAGATAATAGTGAGAATTAAAAAAACTCTTAGATATATACTATATATCTCTTTAGTAATCTTATAATATAGTAAACTAATAAATAAGATACTATTACTACTTTAATAACTAAAGTAAAGCTTTTAGCATTATTATAAGTAGTATAAGAAACTATTTTTACTAGCTACTTTATTATTATACTAAAAGTAAACCTTATAATAAACACTTTTAGTGAAGGTAAGATATATAAACCTCATCCAGTAGTTCAAATCGAGTATAATAACTAGTAAATAATATACCTTATAACTAGTAAAATAGTGTAACTATATATAAAACTATAGTATATAGATATTTATAACTACTAGCTATAATAAGAGACTTAGTAAGGATATTTTAAAGTTAAGTATATATTCTTAGAAGACCTTATAGCTAACAGCCTTATAAAATCTCTCTAAAGCTACTAGTTTAGCGTTTTTATTACTTAGATTAATATAATAAACTAGTTAAACTAACTAAAAATACAGTAAGAGAAGAAGCTTTAAGAGAAGCTACTTATACCAGTATTTAAAAACCTTAATAAAGCTTTTAACTACTAGTTAGAATTTATAAACTCTAAATTTAATAATAATAAGGTTAAAAAAGAATTTAGAGGTATCTAAGGTATCTGAGGCGCTAGAGGGACACTCTTAGTCTAAATAATAAGGAATACCTAATTAGTCTGTAAATAGTATTACTTTTCCTACTATAGGAGTGGAGGTTTAATAAAAGTAATAAGGCTGTAAAAGAAGTCTCTTATAAGATATCAATAGAGTATTTAAACTAACGTTATTTGAAGGGCCAGCCTATAGATACAGCCCTCGAGGCTGGAGGGGTATGTCAGAAATAATACGTTTAAGTGTTAGAGTTTGCACTACTTAAGCCTCAGGCATTCGTGGCGTCTCTACAGGCCTTACTTCACTTAACCTAGTTAAAATGGAGCCTTACGTAGTATATATAGCTACGTTTAGTTACACACAATACACACCAGATTTTTGCCTCCTAATTATATATAATAAGTAATAACTAACTACCAGTTATTACTACCTACTAGGTAATTAGTAACTAATTACCTAGAGTATTTAGATTTAACCTATATGCAGCCTATAGATTACGCAATATAAATATTAATATCTTTAACTCTATCAGTATACTGTATATAATAATATATACGATATACCTTCCCCTAGTAAAATTAATAATATATTTAATATTTATAAGTATAGATTTATTCCTAATAGGAATATAAGTTTTAATATTAACTTAAAGTATATTCTGGAATCTATTAATAAAAACACTCTTTAAATTAAACTTCCTTAATTTTATATAGTAACTTCCAGATATTTTAAGTATTTAGAGATATATTATATAATATTACTATTACTTAAATTACTTCTACTTGTAGTTTGAATAGTAGTTTTATAGCTTTTTATACTTTAATTTCTTAAGTATTAAGTTCTTTTTCTATATACTTACTTACTTTAATTAGTTTTTTTATATAGAATAGAGATAGCTTAAAATTAATATTTTACTTTTTTACCTAGGTTTAATAATCTATTTCTCTATTAATTACTATTATAGCTTACTTGATATTCTAGCGAATTTTATAAATTAAGAGATCTCTCTAATACTTAATTTATTTTTTGAATATTATAATTACTTAATAAACTAAGTTATAGGTTTTATTTATGAGAGTAAACATAAAGAGTAAGTTTAAGAATTTATTCTTAATAATAAGTATTTAGAAATTACCTATATATACTCTGGGAAAGTTAAATGAATTCTAGGAGATTCTGTAAAATAGGCAACCTAAATATAATTGGGATTATTATCTAGAAATAACTTATTAAGAATAAGCTTTTATATAATATAAATAATTTAATTACTTTAGATTTATAATGTTTACTTTCTGAATATTAAAAACTAAATACTTAAAAGTATTAAAGCTAAGGTAGTCTGTATTAAGATAGTAAATTAGGATATTATTAAATCTATTATCTAGTAGATATACTGAGAGTTAAAGTTATAATAATAGAATATAAGGTAACTTTAGGATTATACTAGAAGTATTTAAATAAACTGTTAAATAGTTAGAAAGTAGTTTATATTTAAGAAAGATAAGGTTATATTTTCTTAATAGCTATTTTATTATAATAAAATGGTCAAGTAGTTTATATTTAAGTATATAGTTAAGTTTTATATATGAGATTTTAGCTTTCTTAAGAAGTAGAGCCTCTAAAATAATATTAGTATAAAGTTCTTTAATATAAGTAATATTATCTAACGTTAAATTAAGTATATTTTTTCCTTTTAGACTATTAAGAATATTTAAATTATATACTTATCTTACTTAATAATTAGAAAGTTAGCTAAGCTATACTAAACTATATCTATCTTCTAACTTAACTGAAAAGATTCCTCTTTAAATAATATTATAAAGTTAGTAATATAAATTACTTTATAACTATTAAAAACTATATTTACTGAAAGTAGGTAAGGTTTTTGGGTAGTGGAAAAAATACTTAAAGATATATTCATATTTAACTAGTTAAGAAGAAAGAAATTAATACTAATATATATTAAGTTTAAGGAATACTAACTATTTCTACTGAATTTACCGCCTGAGGAAGTTACTTTAGCTTTAGAATTATCTAAAAATAGCTTTTTAGCTTTAGCTATATAATTATTATTATTAAGCTATTCTTTTTTAACTAGCTTCTAGTAAAGTCTATATAGTTTAGAGTTATTAATTCTATTAGTTACTATATTTTAAGTAGTAAGTAATATATATATATTTAGAAATTAACTGTAAATACTAGTAATAGTATACTTAATATATTTATAATTCTTAAATAGGTATAAATACTATCTCTATTTATATAGATACTTTAGTTTCAATTACGTTATATTATTTAATCTTTATATAAGAGTAGTTAATATAAGTAGTATTTTAACTTAACCTTTAGTTAAACTTTTATTAATATGTATTAGGAAGGTAAAAATCTCTCTATATTAGGTTAGACTAATAATTAATAGGTTAAGAATCTTATTCTTAATTACCTTCTAGTAATATCTAGAAGCCTAATTAGATATAATATACTACCTAAGTATTTAAAGCTATTTTTTAACTATAAGTATATTCTTAATCTTAGGAATATTAAATATAACTACTTAAAGGTAGATTATATACTACTTATTATATTAAGCTAAAGTGGAGATATTTAAGTTAGTTCCTTCTAGAGTTTTCTTATATTCCGCTTTGACTCTCTATTATATAATTAATCTATTTTAGATATATTAGTATTTTCAAACTTTAAGAAGTATTTAAAAAGATATATTATTATTATTAAGAAGTTTTATTTAAGCTGACGTAAAAAGATTATTATTAATAGGTATATTTACCTATATTTAAATTATATTATAGTATTTCTTCATATTCTTATGGTTAGATTCTTAAACTATTTAAAGCTTCAGATCTATAGAGTAGTAGTTAAAAATACCTATAATCTAAATTTTTACTTTATTAATTAGTATTTTCTATAGATAGCTAAATGTTGAAATTTAGTAGATTATGTAGTTTTATAATATTAATAGTTAGTATAATATCTAGATTAGGATACTTCTAAATATCTTAGCTAGTTATATAAAATTAAAACGTAATATACTACTAGTTGAAATTAGTATTATTAGATAGCTTAATTTTAATATCAAGGTTACTGGCAGTTAAAAATATTATATTAGAATAATTATTATAAATCTGAAAAAAGACTTTTTCTTTATACTAAAATAATTAATAGAAGTTCAGAGGATAATTAAAGAAAGCTGGGTTTATAATTATAATAAATAAATAGTCCTACGACCTTGGTGGTTACTTTTAGCTATATACGTTAAGCTCTAGCCTCGCTGAGGCTTTCGCCAGTTATTACTATAAGGTTTTCCTCCGCTATAGGGTTGAATATTATAACCAGAGGTATAATTATCCACGATAATAGGTAATCTTATTACCGTTTAAACCAGTTATAAGCTAGTATTAGTATAAATATTATTACTAGGTAAATCTTACCGTTAGAACTATATATAGGGTGAAGAGCTTAGATACTACTATAGATATAAAGCAAAAGTAACTAAATAATATATAAATAGTATAGTATATAGTCTAAATATAGGTTATTGAAAGGTATAATCTATTTAAACTAGAATAGAACGCTTAAATATATATAAATAGGCTGGTTAAGCTTTATATAAGCTAGAACGGCCAACAGCAGCTATACGGCAGAATAGATACTATAGCTATTCTCACATTAAGTTAATACTCTTTAAGAAGATAAACTGAAAGTTAGGAATTTTATATTAGTTTATAATATAAAGTAGCCTATTAATAAGTTATTAGAGTGTAAGATTTAATATTAATAAACTACATTCTTTTATATATTACTATATATATTAGACTCTTCCCTATATAAACTAGTAACTCCATCTAAAGAAAAAGATTGAAATTGAACTTATAGTAGAAACTATCTATAAAAGTCTATTTAAGGGCCAGCTGAATATTAGGAATCTACTAATCTAGATATTTGCAGATTTAAACTAAAGTTAGAATTAGGAAGAATCTTTATAGCTAAAGAAAAATTAATAATTATTAAGAAGAAAGAGAATATAGAGGAATGTAAAGTTTCTAGTAAAGGTAGTAAGAATAATAATATTATACTGCTAATTTGCAGATAAGTATATCTCTTAAGTATTATAAAGATTATTAATCTAATACTAAAGAATTCTATATTTAAGGTTTATCTTCTGAATTTCAGTTCTGAAAGAAGGAAGATATATCTTAAATTATTACTCTAAAATCCAAATATCTTACCT
Source organism: Colletotrichum lindemuthianum (assembly GCA_001693025.2). Lineage (NCBI taxonomy): Eukaryota > Fungi > Ascomycota > Sordariomycetes > Glomerellales > Glomerellaceae > Colletotrichum > Colletotrichum lindemuthianum. The sequence goes on along the minus strand of MASP02000160.1, from coordinate 55,132 downwards.
ATTAGTATGTAAAATATTCTTACGTTAATTTATAAGCTTACGGAAGAATTATATTTATATTTCCTTTTCTAGTTTACACTTTATGGAAATTCTATTTTTTAAACCTTAGAATTGGAAATTCTAGAGTCCAGAATATTTCTCTAAGCTTTAGGAAGAAAGATTCTAAAAATAGTATTATTATTTTACTATTTCTATTATTTTAAATAATTAAAAGCCGGCTTTAGATTTTAATAGCTAAAATATATTTATTTTTCCTTTTTAGAATAGAAGTATTTATTAAATTACAATAGGAAAATATATATTTAAGAAAATGTATTGAAGGATAAAAATAAATAGAAAATAAGTTTCTGTTTATATATATAGACTTATTACATATTCACTATTTCCTTTATATCAGTATGTCTTTTATATTTCAGATTTGTATTAAATGTTTCCTACTAAGTAACTGTAATTTCTTATTATATCTTAATATTCGTTTGAATTTAAGAAAGTAGCTTATCTTAAGGAAGCTAGAAAGAAGGCTATTATATAGAAATATAGATAGCATATATAGAGGTAATATTTGAAACATTATAGATTTTCTTTTATTTAGGAAGGATAATATTAAGAAGGTAAAGGAAATGAAGGTAGATTACTTATACTAATTTAGGTTTCTTAAAGTTTTAAGGAATCTTAGATTTAGGTATAGAAAGATTATTATACTTCCTATTTAGCTAATAGGTATTATTGAAATATATATAATTATAACCTTATTACTATCAAACTTTAGTATATTTAAAATTATAAGTTTCTTAAATCTTATAGAAAAAGCAGTTAGTATAAAGAGTTTCAGAAAGAAAGATATTTTTAAAATAGAGTTTATAAACTTAAGAACTAGTTTTATTGTTATAAGTAGCATAAGTTTACTTTTTATAGTATCTATGGAATACTATATTTTAATTACTATATCCCCAAGTAAAGAAGCTATATATAGTAGCTAGCTAACTTAGAATCTTTTAATCTTATAAGCTATTAGGAAGAATAATACTCTGGTAAATATAAACTTAATAATAAAATGTAAATATTCCTATAGTATATAAATAAGCTTTCTTATAATTCTAATAACCTAAAAGAATATACCAAAATATTATTTATATAACTAAAGAATCTTTACCAAGCTGAAGCTAAAATATAAATATAATCTTAAAGTATTTATTCTGAGGAATAGTAAAATATAGAAATATAAAACTAATAATTACCTAATAATTAGTTAGCTTATAAGAAGATATTAGGTAAGTATGAAACTTACTATTAATTTAGCTAATAGATCTATAATCTATAAATATATACTACTTACTAGTTTCTAAGATATAGGGTTACTATTATTATAAATTATGTAGAGGATATTAAATTTCCTAAGTTTATACAAGTAAAAAATATTAGTATTCTGAAATAAAATTAGGTAATTATATTGAAATATAATAGAAGAAAGTTAATTATAGATAAAGTAAAGTGGAAGCCAGAAAGTTATAAATAAGAAAGAGAGATTAAGTAGGTAAAGGCTAAAAAAGATACTTTTATATTTTTTAGTATAGTAAATATGCAGTTACAGCCGGTAGGTTACTAAAACCTAAATTAATTATAAAAAGGAATTCCTTTTATTTAAAAGAAAGATAATATTTCTTAAGTAAATTAGTTGAAGGTTATATATTTACAGACTTATAGGCTATTTAATTAGATATCTTTATTTTGTAATAAAATATTGATTTTCTCTCTCTTAGTGTTAATATTAATATTCTATATTTTCTAAAGTTATTAAAATACTTACTTTAATAAATATTTCTGCTATTATAGATTTTATTAATCTTATAGTTAGATCTATAAATTATCTTTATATTATTTTCTTAATCTTCTCTGTAGCTTTTATCTATCTAGTAATGACTTTCTCTTATAATATTATAAACTTAATAAAGTTATCTACCTCTGATAATATATATACCTTAGATATCAATTAATATTATTAGTAACTTATAAAGCTTAAAGCTTTCTATTTACTTTCAGATCTAAAAACTAAAATAAAGCTACTATTAATAATATTTTCTAGAAGCTAATATTATTAAAAATACTTAAGAGACTATAAAAGCTAATTTTCTCTTTAAGTTAGTATTTATAATAAATAGCTTACTAATCTTAATATTAACTTTAAACTACTAATAGGTAAGCTTCCTTACTAACTTAAACTAAAAGATATTATAATAATAAAAATTTAGCTAAATTACTTTTAACTAATAGTAATTTAGTATAATTATATTATAAATATAAATAAACTTTCAGATTATCTTTCTAGTTTTTATAACCTTTTTAGCTAAATTGGGTAATAGGAAAAACTAATTTAGGAAATTTGGAATATAAGTTTTATCTAAATAATATACAATTATATTATGGATATTTTAGTTTACTATATTAAAATTAATAATAACCTTTAGGTAGTAGTAAATTAATATACTAAAAAGTATAGATAAAAACAATTTATTATTCTATTTTTCCTCTATAGATAAGATAGTATTTTAATATAGATAGGTTTTTTATAAACTAATAATAAGATTATATATAATACTATAATATAATAGTTTAATAGGTAAGGTAAGAGAAGGTTTATTCTAATATTAATATTTATAAATTTATATATAGAAGGTGGTAGAGTGAAGCTAAAGTATTTAATAATTAGATAAATTTATATTATATTATCTTTTAACTACCCTAAATAGACTTTACTAATAATCTTTTTAGACTAAATATAAGAAGTTCTTACTGCTAATAGAATTCTATTTAGAGACTATAATTATAATAGTATACTAACTATTTAGTAAGAGAAATCTACCTAAAAGTTTCATTTAGTTATATCTAGTAACTTAATATTAATACTAAATAGAATATTATAGACAAAACAAAATATAAAATATTGTTAGGATATTAAAATTGATAAAGATAAGTAAATATAGTAAATGTAAGATAATTTAGCTAATTACTTTAATATTCCTTTAGCTAAAATATTTATACTAATCTTTATATTAATACTAAATTTAATATTAGGTTTTATTTCAGTAAATAAAATATTACTAATACCAGAATTCTCTAAACAATATTTATAAATTCTATAGTTATTTATTAAGCTTAACCTTTTATTAATATTAGTTTATAACATAATTTAATATACTACTCATAAAAGTAGGTTTCTAGAAGTATAAATTAGTTAATTTCCATAAGTACCTCTAGAAAACTATAAGTAAGAAACTAAAACTATAGAGAGGTTACTCTACTTTATTTCTAACTTCTATAATGAGAGAATTAATAGAAAATCTTACTTTCTTAAAGCTAATAGATTAGAATTAGTTATTAATGAACTAAATAGAGAAATAAAGTTTATATTAGATAGTAAATACTTTTTGATAATAAAATTTTAATATAGAAATAGTAAGAACTTATAAAGTTATTATCTAGGTTACTATAATATAATACTAGATATTAACTTTTGAGATTCTGTAATATAATATTATATAGTTAAAAAAGATATTAACCTATATAATACTAAGAATATCATATAGATAGAAGAATATTTAGACTTATAGAAACTAAATATTCTTCTTATATAGATTTATAAAGAAGCTTTACTATCTATGAGTTTACTAAGATAGCTAATTTATAATATTTAGAAGGTAATTATAATACTAATAGTTGTTTTTAAAGTATAGTTAGAAAATAGTAAATAAGTTAATAACTAGTTAATAGAATATAGATATTACTATATTTCTTATTAGTAATAATAATATATATTAGGTAAGCTTGATAGTTAACTAAACTATTAAGAACGTCTACTATTCTAACTTTATATAGAAAGACTTTGATAATAATTATATTATTAAAATAATAAATTAACTATTATAGTTTTATCTTAGTGTTAGTATATTGCTAGATATAATTAAGTTACTATAAGTAAACATTTAGGTTATATCTATACATTCTTAGTGTAACTTATTAACCTATAGCTTTTAAGTAATAAAATAATCTAAAGTCTTTATTGAAAATAAAACTCTTAATATTATTAACCTTTTATAGTATTTATTTAATAAATAGTATTAGTAACTAAATAAGATTCCCTTAATTTTATACTGAAAGTTAATTATTAGTAAATACTTTAGATTCTATACTAATATTTATAGGAATTCTTCCTTATAACTAGTAATATAAATTTAGAATAACTATTAATATTTTAGATATCTATTTTTAGTTTTGAATTATATTTTATTACAGCTATTAGAAGAATATTCAGAGACTTAAATATCAACATAACTTAATATATTATAAAAGTTAACTATATCTAAGTTAAAAAGAAAATATTAGAATAAAATAATAGATTACCTGAAGTAGATTTTAATAATCTACTTCTACCTCTTTAATAGTAATTCAGTAAGGCTTAAAGGTTAAACTTCTATTATATAACTATCCTAGATTTATATTTCCAATATCTATTTATTATATTCTTCTAATATTAAAACTCTATCTACTAAGGTAAATTTCACTATAAGCTAATTACTTTAAGCTATAGAGTTATATATAATTCTTAAATTATATTAAAGAATAGCTTATATATTAGTAAATTGACTACTAGGTTTAAATTAAGTAGAATATTTCCCCCAGGTTTATAATTTATATATTTTTATTACTACTATAATAGGGAGATTAACTACAGGTAGTTTAAAAACTACTCTAGAATAACTATTAGTATATATATAATAAGCAGATAAGGTTAGCCGGTAGAAATTAGATAAGAAAGAAGAATATACTAAAATAGCTAGAATAAAATTAATTAAGATATTATAGATAGTTTTATTAAACTTATAATATAGAACTTACTATACGTTTAATGGAAACATTATAATAGATTTAGATTTTAGCTGTAAATTTTAATTATTATATAAATAATATATATATAGACTATAAGCTTATATTTATAATATTAAACTTAGGAATAATAGTAGAGTATATAGAATTTATCTACTATATTACCCTTTTTAATCTGGAGTACTACGTTTATAATTAAGATACCTTTTACACTATAGATCTATAAATATAATATTTCTTATTTAATATATTCTTCTAGATTTTTCCCCCTATTTTCTATTACTGAAAGATAAGACATAGGAGAGGTTATTGTATTTTATTTATTTATTTATTCTAGCCTTAATAGCTAACACCCACTTTAATATCTATTCTAAAAATTATATTTAATATCCTAATTAGTAAAAAATAGTAGTAACTTAATTATAATATATTAATAGTATTCTATTATCTTTCTAATAGAGAACCTTAATATTTCTATAAATATTAGTTTAATTAGTAGATTTAGCTATAAATCATTTTATCCATTATTATATTATTCTAAGTAGCTACTTTGTTATCTATATACTTAAGATATTCTAATAAATATAAAATACTATTTAGAAATATTATTATATTCCTTTTATATTATATATTAAGAATATAAAGAAACTATAAAATATTTAGACTTAACATAGTTACTTATGTAAAAGTAAAATAAAATCTAATAAGCTATCTTATAGCTAATATAATCTCTATAAAATTACCTGATATTAAATTAGAAAGGTTTATAGGTAGTCAGATATATAGATTATTCTCTATCTAGAATATTAAGCTATTTCTAGCCGAAACTATAATTTTAGCTGAAAGTAATAAGTTTTATATTTAGGAAGATTAAATTGAATACAGTGATATTAATTCTTCTACTAAATTACTCAATATATCTATCTATATTAGAGTATTTAGAAATTAATATAAAAAGTTAAACTATAGTAATAATATTAGGTAACTAACTAAGTTATTTATTTATTTACTACCTAAGTTAGAGAAACCTTTAGAAGGTAAAAGTTTCTATAATTAGTAATTATATTAATAAAGTTAGTTATATTTTCTTCTAAAGTAAACTAATAACTTTCCTAAAATACTAAGTTAATAGAAATAGAGTCTTTAGAATTGATAGAGTATTTATGGTATTTTTAAGTAAGACATTCTAATTAATTAGCTTAGTTAGTTTCAAAAAAGATAGAATAATAAAAGCTTAGAGGAGTAGGTAGATTCTGGGAAATAAGTTTTAAATAAGTTAATTATAATAATAGTTAGTTAGATTATTAGTCTTAAGCTATAATACAAATATAGAATAGTTAGTTTAGATATAACACTAATATTAATACATAGTTATTATATATAATTAGAAGGTAAATTCTAGTATATATTATATATAACTAAATATAACTATATATACTATATAAAGCTTTATTTTAATGAGTTTAAGTGGAATAAGGTTTATACAGATGTTATAAATACCTAAAACGTAAATAGTATATACTCTACTACTTAAATATATTATTTCTAATATATTCCTCTAGCCTTCAGGATTATATTTATAGCTTAGTTTCTTTAAATTAATATTAGTTTTAATATTCTATTTATATTTTATAAGAGACTTTTTTATAATCTTTTTATCTTTATTAAATCTCTATCCTTCTAGTAAGAAGAGTAATATTTTTAATTAGCTATTTAGATATTCTTTATTACTTAGACTAAAAATACCCTAGATATTTTAAGTATTTGGGATACTTGTAAATACTTTTTTAATTATACTATTATCAGATTTAGAATCTAAAAATTATACCTAGTAGTTAAAAGCTTTATTAAGATTTCTAAATATTAGTATAAATAGTTTTTCTTAACGTTCCTCCTCTTATTATACCCTTAGGTAATTTACCTGATTTATTATATTAATTTAAATAATAAAAAGATTAAATTAATAGTTTTAAAGAAACTTTATAAAGCTATTAGCTATAAGATCTCCTAAGAGTATATATGTAACTTTAAAATACTCTTATTAAGTTTCTTATTATAGTTAGTAATTATAAATATCTATATATTATAGTTTTTTGGATAGATATACTATTTTAGTAGTTATAAAATATATTATTTACTAATTATTATACTGAATTTAGATTACTAAATAGAGTTTCTATATTTTACTTTTACTAAAAATATAAGTTATGAAGTTTACTTATAATATAATAATAAGTTAGCTAGCGAAAATAGCTTCTTATATTACTTAAGATAGTATTAAAAACTTTACTTTATTTATTAAAATAATAATAGTATCTTATTTATAAGCTTATTATATTATAAAGTTACTAAAGGAATATATAATATAAACTTAAATACGTTTTTAAGTTTTATTATTATTTTTAAAGTTAGTATTTATGATAATAATAAGAGTATTCTATAAATTACTAATTGTATAGTTAAACTTAAGATAAAGGTTTTTAGTTTTACTAAGAAACTATATTATCTACTTAATTTTAACTTAGGAGTTATCTTTAGAATTCTAATTAAAATAGAATAATTAGCTACCTATAAAAGTTATATCTAGTTTTATTATAACTATAATATAATGATTAAAGCTAATACTTTATTAGTAGTATTTAATTTCTATATAGAAGACTTAATAATATCATAGGAGACGTTTTTTTAGATTTAAGGAAATTATGAAGTTATTTAATATACTATATATATTTTCTAGAACACTTAAGAAGTATTTTAATATAAACTACTTAAGAAAGCTAAAGTTATTATATCATTTAAATTTAAAGAACCTTAATACTTAGAACTTACTATAAGACTTTACCTTCCTCAAAATACTACTTTTTTAGAGGTTTACTATTAATATAAATACTTTAGATATATTTTCTAAAAGAAAAAAACGTATATAATTATTAATGTAAAAGAAGAAGGTAATATATCCCTTAAGTTAATAATATAGCTTTCCCACAGTAAACTTAAAACTAAAATATATAAAGTCTATCTCTAGATAATACTACTAGAGGAAAGAAGAAATTTAAAAGCTATAAAATATTTTATTTAGATAGTAGATTTTGTTAAGCTTTTAGTAACCAGATAGTATGTCTATATAGACTATCTTATTAAGTATTATTTAAGTAAAAGTGTTAACTATATTATAATAAAGAAACTTAAAATTGAAGTAGTTTGTAATCACTATAAGAATTTAAAAATAAATATACATACTAAAGTTACTATATAGATTAAATAGTTATCTTATAGCTATTAGGTTCTATTTATAATAAGCTAAATATTAATTTTTAAGGAGGTATTTATACTTATTCAGCTTATAGATATAAACTTAGTAGTAACCCAGACCTTTTAAGATTTTTATAAAAGCCTTACTAATCCTACTTTAGAAATATAATTAAAAATGACTTCTAAGATAAGCTTTTTTAGCTACTATTATAACCTTAATATATAAATATATAAATACTACTAAGTAAAATATAAATAATAATAATAGCCTTTATTATAGAATCTCTAAGGTAGAAGTTTCCACTTTTCTATATCTTAAATACTTGCTAATATTTAATTTATCCTATAGCTAAAGTTTATCTTTTAGATTTATAATAACTTTTTAGAGTTTTCTGAAAGTTTACATTTTAGCAATTTCCTCTAGTTAATAATTTATATAATTCTGTAGCTAGATATAGAAGTATCTAAAAGTATCTTAAAATAACTAAAGGATATTAGCTAAAAGGGTAGCTTTAAATAAAGATCTTCGAGTTACTTTAATATAATTGGTTGGTTGTATTGAAGGTCTCTGACTATTTTAAATCATATTGCCTCTCGGGGTCCCATTTAGGTAGTTGCACCCGACAGTCGGCTCTTGCCTCATAAACCCTGTAGATAAGCTGGAGCTGAGGAACCGTTTAAACGGAGGAAACCTCAGGTGGCAATTACTTTACTTTAATATAATGTCTTATTTATTTCTTATCTTTAACCTTCTCTGGAGGTATCTTATTCTTTTGCCTCCCTATAGCTTTATTTATATAAATAAAATTATAGATAAATATAGTAGGTAACTCTGGAGAGATTAATAATATAAACTTTATAGTTTTATATAAGGTTTTAGAAAGCTTGAGGTTAGCTATAATATAAATATAAAATCTTAAGTTATTATAGCTACTTTCTATATCTTTAGTATAGATAACCTTATTAGGCTGTTTATTTAAACTTAAGTAAATACTTAAGTTAACTATATATAGCTTTACTATAGCTAATTAATTTTATAACTAATAAGAAACCTTGTTAAAGCTAAATTTCTTCAACTTATTTTATAGAAACGTTGAATTTCTATTAAAATATTATTTTATCAAAAGAGATATTATGAGTTATAATAACCATATTTCATAAAGAGTTTTATATTTAAAACTAGTTAGTTAAAGTATAGTTAACTAAAAAGCTACTAAAAATATATTCCTTAAGGTGGATAAGGTAGTTATATATAAGGATATAGACCATATATATTATAAACTTAAGCTTTAGGGCTTATATAGAATACTGCTACGTAGGCTTTATACAGCTGCCACCCCTATAGTTTAATAAAGAGTTTTCACTATAAATATAAACTCTTTAACCTTATTATAATACTATTTAAATATTATTAGGTTACCTCTTATAGCTAGCCTCTAGTATTAATAAACTTTCTACCTAGGTTTAACCTAATAGTAAATAGTAAACTAAATAGATAATATAGAAGATAATAAAGATAATAGTAAATACTGATATTATAGAACCTTTAAGAGAGATTTTAATACACTAATAGTAAATAAACTTAATTATCAATAAAAACTAAATTCTCTAAGAATTTCTTATATAATTTTTATAGAATTATAAAGTAATTATGCAGATTATATAAGCTTTCTTTATAAAGAGAAAGTTCCTTCTAATTAATATTTTCCTTAATAGTGGTATTCTTTACTTTCCAGTATAGAAGATAACTATATAATATAAACTTAAGGTTAACTAAGTTTTTATGAAAGAACTGGAGGATCTTTAGTAGTTTCTTTAAACTAACGTCTTACTAAAGGTTGAAATATAGATTAGTAACTTCTATATAATCTAGAGGCTTCTATATAGCTGAAATATTAATATTTTTCTTTAGTATTTTACTGAATACTATAAAGATTCCTATTATAATATCTAAACTTTTAAGAAGATATAATATCTTTAGTAAGAATTTAAGTGAATATTTATAAAGTTCTTTATTAAATTTAAATTAGCTGTAGGTTAAATAGGGAGGTATATTTAGGTAGAAAATATTTAACTAAATTACCTATAGTTAGCCTTTTCCCACTGGATTTAAATATCTACTATTAGTTATAATATTAGTTAAATAGATTACTATACTACATTTTAATATTACTATATAATTATTATAAACCTTAAGATTCTTAATATAAAGTTATAAAATTATAGTTAACTTTAATTTTAACGATAAATAGAACGCTCAGTTAATTAGAATAGAAATATATAGATACCTAGTGTAAATATAGCTTATATTACTCTGATACTAATATAATACTGCTATAATACTAGCTATTCTTACTAAGTGGGGTTAGGTAGCTAAAACTGTATATTAGCTAAGCTTTTATTAGCTACTATAGTGAATATATATAGAGTCTAGTAGATAAACTTAGTAATTCTGCAGGCTTATATACAGACTAATATTTATATTTACTGTAATACTAAGGATTATTTTGTTACTAAATATAAGCTATATTCTGCCTATCTTTCTATAGCTCTAAATATTAATATCTAAACTTTATAGCTAAATAAGGAAATAATAGATAATAAGAAAAAAGAATACTTCTCTAGAAGAAACCTTCTGGAAGATAAAAAAATATAACTATTAGTAAGCTTAATATAGTAGTAAATAAGATTAGAGAGATATAAAGTTAGATAAATAACCTATTCTTCCTGGTTTCTATATTAATAAATAATAAGGCTTTTATTTTTATTTAAATTAATAGTAGTTATAATTATTATAAAATAGTTAGTAAGGAGTTTATAAAGTAGTGGAATCTTACTATAATAAACTTCTGTAATCTTACTAGTTAGAGATTATTTTGGATACTAGTAAGGCTATAGTTATTACTAGAATAGCTAAAGTCTATATTAATCTAAATAGATAGATATTGAAGATTTTATTCTATATTATTATGAATATAATATAGCCAGCTATTTTGAGGAAGTTATAGTTATAATACTAGGGAATATATATAATTTTGTAAGAAATACAATAAGGATAAATATAGTTGGTAGCCTTATAATATTAGCTATTAGTAATATTCTGAAGAATATATAGATAGAAGAGTTTACTAATTCTTTTAAGCTATTAGTAATTATATTATTTAATATAAAATAGGAAGGTTATAAGTGGATAGTTACTAACTTAGTATAAATGAATATAATTTTTGCCGCTATATTACTGATAACTTTAAAGCAGTTAGTATCTATATTACTAAATATTTATATTTCCTTTAAAAATCTATTTAATAAGGAAAAGTTCTCTAGTTGTCTATTCCACTGGGGGTTCTTTAATTACTATATATAGCTTAAGAAGAATCTGGATGAAATTAAGCTGAATTTATTTTAGGAACCACTCTATAAGATACTATAAGAATATCTTCTTAAGGTTTAATATTAAATTACTAAATTAATAAATAAAGGCGAAATATAGGTTAGCTTTTTAGCTATAGAAATATCTATTTTCCTAATTAAGAAGCTGGAAGGAAAATAGTAATTCTATATTAACTATTATGCTTTTGATATTATTAATACTTATAACTGCTACTTTTTGCTATTAATTAAGAAGATACTTTACTTATTATTTAAGGTGAAATAGTTTATAAAAATTAATATCCAGGTAGCTTTCTATAGGACTTATATTATAGAGGGAAATAAATATAAGATAGCCTTCTGGATATATTTTAGCTTATTTAACTAACTAATTAAATCTTTTAGGTTAATTAGTATACCCACTATATTTTAGTAACATGTTAATAGAATACTTTAGAATATACTTCATGATTTCATTATAGTATACCTTAATAATATTTTTATCTATAGCTATAGATTATAGATTAATTATAAAGCTAAGGTTATTTAGATTCTAAAATAGCTAAAGGAGGCTAATTAATATTAAAATCTTAAAGAATATAAGTTCTTGATATAGATAATTTAATATCTTAGTTTTATTATTAAGGTGGAAAGGGAAATATAACATAATTCTAAGAAGATTAAGGTTATTTGGAAGTAGAAAGTTCCTAAGAATATCTAAAGTATTTAGAGTTTCCTTAGGTTTGCAAACTTCTACTATAATCTGGTGAATTACTTCTTTAATTTAATAAAGCTTCTTATATAGTTAATATAGAAGAAAATTTTATTTCAGTGGAATAAGGTTTACTAAGAAGTATTTAATATTCTTTTTATTTAGTTACTTTTACTTTATACTTATAGTAGTATCTAAGCTCTTCACCCTATATATAGTTCTAACTGTAAAATCTACCTAGCATTAATATTTAGACTAGTACTAGCTTATAACTAGTTTAAATAGTAATAAAATTACCTATTATTATAGATAATTATACTTCTAGTTATGATATTTAACCTTATAGTAGAAGAAGACCTTATAGGAATAATCTATATAGTAAGAACTTCAGTAAAACTAAAGCTTAATATATATAGCTGAAAGTAACTACTAAGGTTATAAGGTTGAGAACTTTTGTGAACCTCTTAAAGATAGAATAAAATAAAAGGCTGAAAGTTAAGTGTTCTATAATCTATCGCTCTTCTGTACCCTTCACGATAGAACTAGAATTCCCCTCAAATCTATATAGCTACCTGTAACGTATTTAATATTCTAAGAGTATATTTATATTAAAGTTAGTTGTAGGTTTATAGAATCTAGGGAAACCTATAATAGTAGAGGTAAATTATTTTAAGGTAATATTAGGGGGTTACTTATTATAGAAGGATAAAGAGAGTATTCTATAGATAGTAGCTTACTATTTAGTTTAATTAACCTTAAGTTAATACAATTATATTATTCATAATAAGAAGCTATTAGTAGTTATATTATATTTAAAGATATAGTTAGTAAAACTATAAAGTATAATAAAATGTTTTACTATTCTTTCTAACTATAAGGTTTTAGAATATTTTATAAGCTTAAAGTTGATTTTAAAGTAATAAGTAAGGTAGACTGAAATTCTATTAGTGTTTAGTTTTATTCTAAAGTATTACTTAAGTTATCTTATAGGGTATCTAAATATCTTATTAAGGTTAGAGTAAGATAATATAATTAAGTTATAGTTTCTAATATAGATTCTCTACTTCCTATAGGTTAATATTGTAAATATAGTTAGATTACTTTCTATAATTTCAATTGAATAGATAGAAATAGATAGAAATAGAAAAGAGTTTATATTAGTAATTAATAATTATTAGTAAAATACTACTAAACTACTAGATAGATATATAATATTCCAGAATACTATACTACTAATATTCTGAAACTAAGGAATTTCAGTAATACTAATATATAAAATCTGCTGGAATATAGTTTAATAAGTAGTATAAATATTTCCTCTGGAGGTAAATATAAGAATAGAGGTAGCTAACTATTGATTGGGTTAAATAGTATATTATTATATTAGAGTAGAATTTAAGTTTCTAAATATAAGTTACTAATTATAGTAATTCTTTAAATAGTTTATAACTTTTTTATTTTAAGTTATTCTAATATTAACTTAATATTTATAATATCTTCATAAAATTAGTATTAGAATAGAATATTAAGTAATATTAAGTAATTTATTAAGGTATATAATATCTACTAATACTTTTATAAGAATTAGAGATACTACTAGAGACTTTTATAGTTTCTTTTAATTTCTAGTAGATTCTAGTTTCAAATCTTAATTAACTTTATAATAAAATTACCTTCTGCTATAAATAGTAATTCCAGATTTCAAATAGTAATTACTAATTAGCTTTCTAAATATATTCAGTTGGAAGCTATAATATTTATATTAGTAGAAGCTTATATAAAGTATTTCCAGAATATATAATAGTAGTTTTATAGTTTTCCTATATTAATTATTATTAACTGAGAGTTTAACTAAATTAACACCTTCTGGTTAATATTAAATTAAATTACAGAAGTTAAATAACTTCTTTTAATATTATTTCACCCCTAGATAGATAGTGGAATAAAGTAAATAATACTTAAGATTTAAGTATTTCTATAGGTATATATTACTTTTTGATAAATAGACTAACTATTATATATTACTATATACTAGCTAGTATTTAATAATAGGAACTATTTCATAGTTAAAGTAAGTTTTAATAAACTTCTAAATAATTTTAGAGTAATATTTATTCTATATACTATAATAAAGGAATTCTCTATAAACTTAAACTTAAGGTAGACCTTAATATTTCTTACTTACCTTAAGGAGGATATAACTTTAATTTAAGCTATAATAGCTTATATTTAGTAGTATAATGAAATAGAAGCTAATATAATATATTAATTAGTGGAAAACTTTCAAATTAGTAAAGTAATTTAGCTTTTCTTATAATATATTAAGATAAACTAATTAAGTAAGAAACTTAACTAAATAGCTTATAAATACTATATTATTAGTATACTAAATGTTTTTAATATTATATTAGATATTCCCCCCAGTATTTACCTAATATTCTATATTAACCTTATTAAATAGACTAAAGATATCTTTTTACCCTTATAATATTATATTAATATTTATTCTAATTCTATTCTTATTTTAGTAATAAAGAATAGTAAGATTCAGGAGAAATACAAAATTAAGAAGGTTCTTATAGTAATAAATACCATAAAGTAGGGGTAAAATTAAAATATATTAGTTAAATAAAGAGATCATAATATATTAACCTAGATATTTTTGGAAAACCTTATTAAAAATAAAATAGTATTGTATTTGAAGTTGGAGTATAGATATATTTACAAAACATAATACATTAATATTAATTTACTAATAATAGAAAACTATATAGACTGTAAATAGAATGTAAAATAGCTTCTAAACTATATAAATATAAAACTATAAAACTACTTTTTAGTAAAAGGATTATTATCCTTCTTTCCCTTCTTCTCTATATTTATAAATATATTATTATTCTCTTTATCCTTCTTATTATTATTCTTAATAGAAATAGATATAGCTAACTAATAGCTAAAATATAGTTAGCGGGAGTGGGGGGTAATAAAAGTATAAGAATAATAAAAAGGTAGATTAATTTCAGTAGGGCTAAGAATATAACTATAATAGTTACAGAAGGTAATATAGCTATTAACCTATATAATAATATTCTACTAAAAGGAGGTTAATAAGATAGTTTAAAAAAGAAAGAAAAGAAAAAAGGAAAAGGAAATTTACTATTATCTATATAATACTACTAAGGTTAGTAATTACCTACTTGAAGGTAAAAATAATAGTAGGTAAAATACTACCCTTAGTATTAAATAAAGAGATAGTAAATATAGTAGTAATATGGAAAGAGAATATCTATTAAATATAATAAAGATATTTATTATAATATTAAACTATAGTAGAGAAGTTGGGTAAAAAGATAGTAGTTTAGTAGTCTTTAAAGCTATCTTTCTTATTAATAATAGAAATAGTGAAAATAGTAATATAATTACTATAAGTAATTAGGTGGTTAACTTAGTAGCTAGTAGTATATAACTTAATATTAGTAAAAAAGAAATACAATTACTACTTATATTTTTACTTTATTACTAAATATTTATAGTAGAAGTAATTTCAATCTAGAGTGTAACTTTAAGTAAGGTTACTTTTATTATACTTAAAGTAATAGTTAAGGTAGATAAACTTAACTACTTAGGGAGGTTAATTCTCTTTATTATTAGAATTATTTTTAATAATATAATTATTATAAATATAAAAGATAACCTTACGGGGGGGAAATAGCAGTAAACATTATTTTTAGGGAAATTAGTATTAATAGAAGTAGTAACTAATATAATAGAAGGAAATAATAATAATAGGGAAATAAAGGTAAAATAGTAGTATATTAGCAGTATTATAGAGAATATAGTAAGAAAGTAGATAGATTATCTAAAGAAAGGAAAGAATAATTATAATATAGAAGGAAAGAATATATTTTATAGTTATAGAAGAAAGAGAAATTATAATATACAATTACTTAGAAAGTAATATAGGAAATAGTAGTATAAATTCTTCTTTTAGCTAGGCTGTTTAATATTAAAGATTATTGGGGGAAATATATTTTTCTTATGAGCTGAATTTACTGAGGTAATTAGATAATTAATAATATAGCTATAAGGCTATTAATAGTTACTATTATTATAGTAATAGAGGGAGAGTTAGTAGGAAGTATATTATAGATTTAAGTTTTGGAATTTATATAGGATACTGCTATACAGACTTTATAGAGCTGCCACCCCTATAGTTTAGTGAAGAGTTTTCACGATAAATATAAACTCTTCAAGTTTATTATAATACTATTCAGATACCACTAGGTTACCTTTTATAGCTAGCCTCTAACACTATAGTCTATATAGAAAGCCGGAATAGCTAGAATTACGTAATTAATAGAGGCTTAAGGCTACAGAGCCTCTATAGAATAAAACCCTCTTATAGCTACCACCAGTTAGCCTACTAAGTTGAAATCTTATAACCTACGGAGACCTACCTTTTGCTGCTTTCCCTTCCCTTACCTAAGCCTTTAGCTACACTCTTATATTATACTTAAGTTATAAAGATTGATTACTTATAGCTATATATAAAGGTAGGCTAAATTTAGCCTTATAGTATTTTTGTTTAAGAAGTTTTATAAAATATCTAATAGAATATTTACCAGCCTAAAAAGCTTATTAATATATAATTATGAAATAATACCACTACTTATAAGGTTTCAGGTTAGAAATTAAAGAATAATTTATCTTTTTACCTTATAGCCTTTATATAAGCTTTAATAAAACTTTAATATATTTTATATTCCTATTTTAACTTTATATATATAGTATAGATAACTTAAGGTAAATATCTTAAGTAGTTAGGGTAGCTTTTAGCTTCTTATATCTAGGATGTTTATTAATATACTTAAAGACCTTAGTGTTAATATTATACTAATATTTAAGAAGTAAGAGAAAATTATTAAATACTATAATTATAATAGCTTTAGTATGGTTTATAAGATAAAACTTCTAAAAGTAGTTAGTATCCTTATATATAAATATTAAAGAAGGGATATAGCTGCTATAATTCTGGTAATAAGAGTAAAGGTTTAATATAATATACTTTCTAGGGGTAATATATAAGATACTTTTATATTTTATATAGTAAATAATTTATTTTACCTTACTGATACTGTAAGCTTTATATATTCTCTAAATAGATTAGTATTTATTATATTTTAAGTAACTATTAGTAATATAAAAACTATATACAGCTGAAATAAGATAGTTAAGAGATTTTCTTCCAGTATATTCTAGTTACTAATATTAAGCTATTTATTATCTTTTAGACGTTTTTAAATAATCTCTATAATATTTCTCCGATAGTAATAATATCTAGAAGAAAACTCATAATATACTAATTATAACACTCAAGTATCCAACCTTTTATAAGATATATAGTATCTAAGAATTTACTAGTTATGTTAAATATTAATAACTATAATCTCTAAATAGTTACTTTTTTCTAGTTAAAATGGATACTTTATAGGTAAACTGTGTATATGTAAATTAGAGATTTAGTTGAAGCCTTCTCTAAGTAGCCTCCTCCTATACCCATCACCCCGCCACAACGCGATTTTGGAATTAAACTAATATTGTCAAACTGGGTGTTTTTACCTACCAGTAACGTTTCTATTACTTTACCAGTAAAACCTTACTTTATAATACCTTAAATTTAATCTCTTATACTTATAAGCTTTTTGCAGCTTTAAAAAGTAATATCTTAGTGGATTTATGTGATTTTTGAATTACTGGAATCTATATTTAATTTTTGTTTTAAATCTATATTAATTCTCATTCTCCTTTAAGATATAAAAACCTTCAGTTTAGTATTTAATTAAAGTATCTGAAGATTCTTTTCAACTATAGCTATATATTATAAATTAAGGTATTTTCCCACTATAAATAATAACCAGTATATATTCCTCCGGAGAAATTAAAAAGTGGTATATAGAATTAAAATAGTAATATTAATTATATAGAAATTCTGTAATCTTATAGAGGTTTCCAGTATATAGTTAAATTTCTTAGAGATATTATAAGATTTCTTTCATGGTATTTTTAATACTGAAAGGCTACTATTTAAGGTTATTTAGCTACTTTTAAGGATAATTAAGTTATACCTCAGATAGATAATAGTGGTATACTATCCAGCCTGTATACTTAATATATTTATACTTTACTTTTAAGTGTAGATATAGTAGGTAAGGAATTCAGCCTTCCTAAGAGGCAGACCACTCGTGAGGATTATATAATTACTAACCTAATTACAGTAGGCTATTTTAGTTAGCCTAAATATAACTAGATTAAGAGGTTAAGTAATATAGCTAGTATGGAAAAATAGTACAAATAATAGGTAAATTAACTACTGGTAATATATCTATATAAACTTAATTATAGTATAATTACTATGGTTATTTAATATAAGTAAATATTATAATTTCTTATATTTACCTATAAGTTTTATCTGGAAATTAAAAACCTCTATTAACTATTTTACAGCTATATTATTTAATATCTACCTATTTTCGAATAATAGAAAAACTACTAAATATAGGGGATAAGGTTATCTGGAAACTATTTATTAGTAGCATAATAGCTACAGAGCTATTAGAGCCCTACAGCATGCTAACTATATAGCGTAGCCTAGTGGCGGAGACTACCGCCACTAGTAATAACTGGCCACTCATTATCACTAGCTACTAGGTAATTAGTAACTAATTACCTAAGGTATTTAGATTTAGCCTATATATAGCCTATAGGTTATATACTATAATTATTAATATCTTTAACTCTATTAGTATACTATATATAATAATATATATAATAAACTTTTCCCTAGTAAAATTAATACTAATTAGTAGTCAATCTTAGTATTACTATTTACTGTAAATTAGTAAGGTTTATTTAGGTAAAAATAGTAATAGAAGATTATTAAATTTAACTTAAAGTAAGGCTACTAATCTCTTAATCTGTTGGAATATCTTTAATAATAATCTCTTACCTAACTTAAGGTAAAGTAATATCTCTTTAATAATTATACTAATATATCTTAGTTCTGGTAGCTAGATACTTACCTATACTTAAGATTGACTTACAAAAGAAATTCTAAATATATTTTATAGAAGTATATTTATTAAATATTTCTATTATAAAACTTACTAAAGTTCTATAATAAAGAAACTTATACTTTTTTTAAGTTTCTCTAAATTTCTTTATATTCCTCTTTTTTCCTATATTCCTTTTTTTTCTTTCTTTTTCCTTACTTAATTAACAGATAGTTTCCCTCTCTAAAATGAAATTTTACCTATACAATATTAATAAATAGAAATAATAAATAGTAAAAATATGGTTTTCTATTATTCCCTATTTATCATCTTCTAATTTATATTTTTTTATAATTTCCCTATAATTAGGAAATAATAAGTAAAATATCTAAGTTAGTAGAACTTCTTAGAAGGTTTTTTGAAAACCTTAATATATTAGATAGTATAAGTAATGTAACCTCTTTAGAAGTAAGAATACTAATAAAACTGAAGCTTCCTCTTAATATTAGGATTTTTAGTAAATAAAAAGCTTTAATTTCAGTATAAAGTATAACTCTAACTAAATTAATAACTAGATTATATATATTACAGAAATATATATCTCTAATTTCATCTTTAGTAGATAATTCCTAAAATCCTTTAAAAATAATTCTAAAGATTAGTTAGAAGAGATATAAGTTAATATTGATATATAGCTACCTCAGTATTTACAGAAACTCTTATTATCTATAATATTAAGATTAATATAAAAGGTGAATATATTTACTTAATTCTTATAAACTTAATAAAGTCAAATAGGTTTATTTTATAAATCAAGAAACAAGTCTAAAATATAATAATAAAGTTATAAAGTTTTAAAAGAATTATTCATAACTAACTAGGTTTCCTTAAAGATATTATTTTTATTTAGTAAATATATTTTACTCTCTAAAAGTAGTAATAAAAAGTAACTTATTAAAACCTTATAAAACTTAATATCTTTCCAGCTATTTTAAGAAACTAATTTTAAGAGATATCTTAATAAGCTAAAAGATCTTTAGTTTCCTTATTATTATTAGTAACGAATATAATATCTTAATAATAAGAATAACTTGAACTATAGAAGTTTTGAAAATAATAAGATTAATAATCTTTTTATAACTAGAGCTAATAGTATAAACCTTCTACTCTACTTTCTATAGCTTCTCTCCCATACATTAATCTTATAAATCATTACTAAGAAACTAAACTTCTCTCTATAGATATACTAATAGCTAAAAATATATTTAATTTTATGAAAATATATAACTTTAAGATATAATATAGAGAAGCTTTCTATAATATCTTTAACTTCAAAACTTATATTTTTAGAGACTATTATCTAAAGTTAGTATCCAACTAAACTTTAAGCTAAAATCCTCTTAATTATACTAAAAAACTAGATTCTTGAATAACATTTCAACTACTTTAGTCATTTCCTTAATTCTATAATATTTTATAATATAGCTTACTATATTAAAAATTACTTCAAAAGTAATAAAAGTTACTAGGTTTACCTTACTAACTAATATAATATAATATTTAGAAGTATTATTATAAATAATCTAGATAAGATAAAAAAGGAAGTATTTAAAATTCTTTTTACTAAGCTGATATATATTCAGAAAGCCTTCCCTCTTAAATAGTATACTAATTTTAGTTTCTAAAACTACCTCTTAAGTATATATTAAGGAGTTTAAGAATACTAATTAGCTTTCTTTAGCCTCACAGTAATATATTAGGAAGTTTATAACTATTAGTTTATAACTGGTAAATATAGTAATCGATCGATTATTTGTAACTGGGTCGTAACTAATACTTCTATTTTATTATATCTAAATCTATATTACAGTATCTATATATACGTCGCACGCTATTAGAATTAATCCGTAGGATTATCCCTCTTATCAAATTAGTTAAATTAAGTGAAGTAATTAGTAAGTTACCCACTACTATAGCTTTTGCTATATTGGTGCCCAGTTAATCTGACACTAGCAGTACTCTCTTTTATAGCAAAAGCGTAAAACAGTATAAAACGTAAAAACTAGCGTAAAACGTAAAAACTAGCGTAAAATATAAAAACTAACGAAAAACGCAAAAACCTAGCTACTAGTTATATATATCTTTTTAAGTATACTAAAAACTATATAAATACTATAAGTAGTATTTACCTGTAAAAATACGTTTTTTAATTATTATCACTTAGATACTTTAGGGCCCTCTAGTAGTAATACTCTCTATCTACCCTTCTTACCTTTAAATTCCTCTCTTATTACCCTCTATAACTCTTATAACTTATCTTTCTATCCTTATAATTACTTTATTTACAGTAATAAATACTTTAAGATCTTAGTTATTAGATATTTTAGTTATACTATCTGTAAGATTATCTTTACTATTAATTTATTGGATCTTAAAAATCTTCCTTCTCTTATATAATTATTATAGTATTATAATATTAATTATAAATTACTTTTCTTTTATTATACTAAGATTAATAAAGTATTTATAGAGAAAGTAGAAATTAGTATAAACTACTATTAGTATTATTAGTATCTTTAGATATTTAGTTATTTACCTGAAAGTAGTAGATATTATATATTCTATATTAACTTTTATAATTATATTATAAACCTTAAATACTAATATACTATCTATAACTCTCTTTAATTTAATAGAGAAGAAATAGATTATATTACCTCTAAGTTTAAAGATATTAGTATCTTTACTAATATTTTCTATCTCTAGAATAATAATAAATCTAAACTAGAATATTATATTACTATTATTAGTAAGGAATCTATTAATGAATATATATAACTTTATTATTTTAATATTGGTAGGAATAAATATTCTTTTGAGGTTATCTATCTACTATATTAGGTATTTATTAAGTTTCTTAATATCTTCTAACGTTAGATTTTAATATTAGATTATAATGAAGAGGTTGAACTATATCTCTAGTTAGTATATAGAGGTTATATATACCTCTTATATTTATTTTTTAATATATATTACTTTTATAGCTTTAGATATAAAGTTGATAAGTTTAATCTTCTTACCTTATTTCTTTTAGGTAAAGATAATATTACTATTATTTTTAAGGTAATTAGACTTCTATTAAATATAAGAGGTTTATATAATATAAATATTAACTTTAATTTAGCTGTAATTTCTACTTACTGAAGCTTCTCCTCTTTTTTATTATTAAATTTAAGTAAGTAGAATCTGAGGGTATTATCTATTTATATACCTATAATACTGAAATATAAGTTATTAAGTCTAGAGATTATAAAATATAGGTTATATGATAAGTTTTCTATTTATAGTTAGCTTTTATAACAGCTAAAATATATTATATACTAATAAGTATCTAACTCTATAAGGTTATATAATAGTTAAACTATAATAATAATAATACTTTCTAAGTATAAACTATATAAACTTATAGGTACGTTTACTAATATAAAGTAATTTAGTATTATCTCTATCTATATATATACTTAAGTAATATTTTAGAGGTAGATCTCTATAAAAATTATCTTTTTGTAATAAAACGTAGAGCCACATTAAACGTACGTAGCCATAGCCTAAAAGCCACATTTCAAGAGTTTAAAGACCCCGCATATCCCGCATTTCAGCTATTAAAATACAAGCTATTTTGCTTCCTCATAAACCCTCTATATAATATAAAAAGGCTCCTACCAGAAGCCTCCACTATATTCTCACAGTTATAAGCCTAGCTTTTAGTATTTTCAGATACCTTTACCCTCTTTTATCGTCAATTCGCATGCAGCCTATACTTATAAGAACCTCTTTTCAATCCTTTATTTTAATAACGTACGTATAATACTACCTATTTCGAGACGCCCCTACGTTATTTAATCTCTTTCAGTATACACATAATACCACCTATCTTAAGGTGCCTCTATATTACCTTTCGACATTACAGTTAACCTTTCAATATTACAGTCAACCTCTTAAGAATACCTTTCAGACGCTCTTGCTATATTATTTTAACCAGCTACCTCTCCTTCTTTTAACTTTACTTCACCCTTCATCTCTCCACCTCTACTATACTTAAATCAGCTACCTACGAAAAAGTATTCCTTCAGTAATATTAATAGACTTAATTTACAGCAGTTACTCTTAATACCCCTTTTTAAATATACTTTATATCTTAACACTTTATTTAATATATGTAGGGGGATAGAGAAAGCTTAAAAGCCTAAATAAGGAAGCCTATAATAAAGCTAGGCTATAAAATAAAACTAATATTCAAATAATATTATTCAGGCTATATACTTATAATAGTTAAGATACTAATCTTAAGAAGCTATCCTAATAGCCTGGAAAGAGTTTAAGGAACCTTCTCTTTTATAATAGTTTCAATAAGTAGTTAACACTTAAAATATACTTTCTAAACTATTATAAAAATAGGTTTCACACGCAAAATATTATAAATACTTAGTAAAGCTTTAACCTTATTAGAACTAAATACTTAAAATAACACTCCTATTACTATTAGTAAGATAGAGTATATAAGGTATAAAGGTTATAGTAGGTAGAAGTTACTCTAAAGAGAGTATCTCTAATAATCTTATCAGCTGGAAAGCTATATTTTACATAATATACTCTTAAATACACTTTCAAGCCTATATATTAATCTCAAACAGCCGCACATCTCCAAGCAACAATAAGAAGGTAGTAATACTGAAAGCGCTAGAGATACTTAAAAGCTACATTCAGAATCCCTCTACCTTTTTCGAAAAAGCCAGGAGAGGCTATTTTCAGATAGTGGAGGCTATTTAGGATTATTACTTTCACATAAATAACAGGCTCTAACCCTAAAGAGCTTAAAGGCTCTATTACCCTCACCTATAGCTTACTACCTATAGCTTAACACCCTATTACCTTCACTCTAAAAACAGTTATTCAAACGCTTTTATATTTAGATAAACCACTAAGAATACCTTCTTTAGATATACGATAACTTTTACACCTAGAGAAGTATGTAATAAAACGTAGGGCTACATTAAACGTATATAGCTATAACCCAAAAGCTATATTTCAAGAGTTTAAATACCCCACATATCCCGCATTTCAGGTACAAGAATACAAGCCATTTTACTTCCTCATAAACCCTCTATATAATACAAAAAAGCCCCTACCAGAAGCCTCCACCATATTCTCACACTTTTTAAGTATTATTAATAATATTAATATTAAGTAATAGCTAATCTATTAGATTATTAGTAACTGTATAAGGATATTAGTTTTCCCCTAATTATTAAAACTTTTAATAACTAACTATAACTTCTTATATAGTATATTCTTTATATTTTTAACCTTATGAATAAAATAGAAACTAAAGATCTTTATATTATTATATTTTTAGATATTAAAATACTTAAGGTAGAGTATAAGTTTTATTAATAGAACTTTCTAATTTTTAGTATATAATATTTAAAAAAGGTTCTCTAGTGTTTAAATAAGACTATATTAATGAAGCTTAATAGTTTTAGTAAATATCTCTATCTTTTTTATTATTAGAT
Source organism: Colletotrichum lindemuthianum (assembly GCA_001693025.2). Lineage (NCBI taxonomy): Eukaryota > Fungi > Ascomycota > Sordariomycetes > Glomerellales > Glomerellaceae > Colletotrichum > Colletotrichum lindemuthianum. The sequence goes on along the minus strand of MASP02000160.1, from coordinate 30,296 downwards.
AGATATTATAGTAATTATTATCTATAAGGTTAGCCTCTATAATAAAGATTATATTTGTATATAGTTATTCTTACTATCTTAGTCTATTTCTATTTAGTATTACTATTAATATTATTTCTTTTGGATATTTATCTAGCAACTAGTTATTATATAGTTTCTAAGCTTCTATCTTTTTAGTATATAATTAATAATATAGCTTAATTATTCTTAATCTAAAAATACTAAGTTTACTATCTATCTCTATAACATATATCTTACTATTAATAGAGATAAACCTAAAAACCTTTATCTAACTTTAGTATTTATATTAAATATATACTTCTAATTAGAGAGGTAGATAGTAAACTAAAATAATAGAAAACCTATTATATATATTTAGAGTATTAAATATTTACTATTAAGTATAGATTCTACGTATCTTTTTTATTACCTTCTGGTTAGTAATTACTTATTTTATAATATTTAGAAATAGTAGTAATATTAGGTTAAGGTGTGAATATATTCTAAAAACTAGAAAGGTTAGTATAAAGCTATTTAGGCTACTAATATTATTAACTACCTTAATTATATTTTACAATATCTTCTTTCTATTAATCTCTAATATCTTATTGTAGATACTTTTATATACTTTCTATAAGGAAATATAGTCTTATTCTATTTGACTAATTCTATGATAGATTTTAACTCATATAAGTTTAATTTTACTACTTATATTATTAACTTTCTTCTTAAAACTTTCAGCTGTAAAGTTATACTCTATATCAGTAATAATTCTATTTAGAGGTTTCTAGTATATATTAATTTAATATACTTTTAGAGTATATTATATATTCTCTATAGAGATACTTTTTATATATTTTACAGCTATAAATACTATGAAGATATTAACTATATATAGTATAAGTTTATTATTATTAAAATATATAATATTAATAATAATCTCTATATTAAACTTATAGTTATTCTTAAAGTTAAACTTAAACTAATATAGTATTTTACTATTTATTTAGTATTAATAGTAGTCTTTAGTAATTACTTTAATTTTATTACTTATTATAGTTTCGCCTACTCTCTTAAGTAAATTATTTAACTTATAGATACTAAGGTAGCTAAATCTCTTATAAAGTTACTATATTTCTATCTCTATAAGAAAGTTAATATTTTTATTATAAAGATTCTTCTATACTAAGAATTATAAATATCTATTTTACCTCTCTATAAATAATAATATTTCCTTCTGCTTAATTATATTATTAAAGTTATTAAGACATATTTAGAAGTAATCTATATTAGGAAAGTTGAGTAGAAATAATATAGCTGTGAGTATAATACTCAAGTTAATATCTCTAAAAAGTATAGATATTTTAATAATACTGAAACTTATAAAATCTTACCTATCTCTAAATTTAATACTTATTTATAAAGTTATTTTATTTAGTGAAATATTAGAGAGAATCCTCTAGAGGACTCTAAATTATTAAATACCTCTAGTAGAAAGTCTACCTACTTTAATATCTAGAAGGATATTTATAAAAATAACTTCTAAATACTATAAGGTTAAGAAGGTTTCTAATTTATTAGTAGTAATTAAATAGTAAAAAATATAGTTTTAAAGAAGTTCTGTCAATTATATAAGATTAATAGTTTTTTTCTAGCTGTTAATTATAGTAAAATAGATAGCTATAAAATTATCTTCTGATATGTTATTTATATTATTTTTTGCCTTCTCTATTACCTCCTCTATAGGATTAATATTATTAACATATGATATAATCTCCTCTATTAATATAATATTAATAATAAATACTTTTTTAAATTATCAAGTAGCAGCTTTATACTTCTCTGAAGTATACTTTATTAACTAGTATTTATTTACTAGTTTTCAGTATACTTAAAATTTACCTTATATATGTCTACTTTATATTTTCTTATGAAGCTATCTTAAAGTAGTATTACTATTATATATATATTATAAATAAAGTAGTTAGGGATAGTTAAACTATTAGTTTCACTCTTAGCTATTATATATATAGTCTGCGAGAAATTAGTTATAATTTATAATATAGCTAGTTTTTTATTTTAACTATCTTTTTTAACTTTTAGGTATCTCTATTATCTATTTATATAATCTACTAATAGTTAGTTTAACTTTATTAATAATATTATAGAGTATATCTATTATATTATATACTTAGTATATTATTATATATATTTCCTTATTAACTTTCTTCTGTAAAATTTATAAGTTTAAATAGATATATTAAAGAAAGTTAATCTATATTATTATTACTGTAAATATTTTAACTATATTAGTATATTTATAGTTTTTAGTAATAACTTTAAGGTTTATATTTTTCTATTTTCTATAATAGTTAAAATAAACTATAGATATCTTAAGCTTATCTCTAACTATTATAGTTATTTCAGTAATTAAGAGATTATCTTAAATTAGTAAAATTAATATCTTATAGTATAAATATACTTATTCTACTAATATATTATTAAATACTCCTTCTACTATATTCTAGCTAATATTATAATTAATATATTGAGTAATAAATATCTATATCTTATTCTTAAAAATATTATACTGTTTTTTAGTATATTTATTATTTATTCTATATACTTTACTAAATAATAATTTAACTTTTTATAAGGTTAGTTAAATAGAATATAATATTTCAGTATTAACTAATATTTTCCTCCAAGGTAGATATAGAGTCTTAGAGGTTTAGTTAACTTTAGATATTTCTCTTCCTTATTAATATTAGTTATTATTCTCTCGGTTCTTAGTAGGTTAATATCTATATAAATATCCAGCTTTATTAGTTATAAACATAATATTTATATTACCTTTATTATTAATATTAATAATATTAATTATAGAGAGGGTAACTTTATTATTAAGCTTTTTAGTATAGATAGTTATTAATTAATAGAAATAAATTCTCCTACCCCTAGGAGGTTATTAATAAAGTTAGGATTTTTTATACTTTCTTATTTGAAAGTAAGGTATCCTTATCAGTTAGTTTTAATATTCTCTACTATCTATCTTATTAATATTTTCTCCTTAAGAATTTTAACTAGCTTCTTCCTTATTATATTCTTATCTATAGATAAGTATATACTTTTTTCTATAAGATAGTTCTTAAAAGCTTGTATTGATATTTAATCTATATTAGTAAATTATTCTAAAGTTTATCTCTTAAAGTTAATATAATAAACTTCCTATATATTTTTAAAATAGATATTTTACTTCTTCTTTAGGTAAATATAATAGTAAATAAAAGTATTATTAAGTATACTACTACTAATACTTATCTAAAGTTTAATATTCTCACTTTATTATTAAGATATAACTTTTTAGTATATTCCTATTAGTATTTATATCTCTATATATTAGAATACTTTCTTATATTTATTAATTTCAGTTACAGAGATATTATCATAGATTATATTCTCGCGAAGGCTATTAATAGAGTCTAGGGAGGAAAATATATTTAAGGTATTAGACTAAGAGAATCTCTATAGTTAGTATAGTTTTACTATATCTTACTTATAGGTATTTCTCTGAGAGCTGCAGCTTTAGAGGTATATATACTGATTAAATAAATTATAATTACTAGGTAGAGATTTCCTTCTAGTGAAAACTTTATAAATATCTTCCTATTCTAGATTTTTATTAATTTATTAGATACTATTTATTACTGGTAATACTAGTCATAAATTAGTATACTTTAGTAGTAACCTAATAGTAGCTTACCTAGGAGATAGAGGTTAACTATTATTAAATAGTAATATTATTAAGGTTATTATTAACTTAGCTTAGCTTCTTATTATATAAATATACTACCTATAGTAGGTAGAAATAATAGGTAATAATATTAGAATATTATTAGTTACACTAACTTACGTTATCTAGTATACTATTTCTTAGCCTTTCGTTACTATAGAGGGCGGCTTTAAAAATAAACTATAGCTATTAACTAGTTAGGTATATTACTTTACTTTTAATTTAAATTATCCTCTTCTTATATTATTCCTTATTATTTCCTTCTCTTCTTATCCCTCTGGTTCTACTATTAGTATAAATATTTCTTCTTTCTATTTCTTTTTAAGATATAATTTTCTAGAAGGATTCTCCTAATAGGAGGGTTTTAAGTAAATAGTAATATTATTATTATTAATATTCCTTCTCCTTATATTATTAGATATCTGTAAGTAGGGATGAGGGATAATAGTTTCTTAATACTTTCTGTTTCAATATTAGTTATAATATCTTTAATAATTTATTATTCCTAGGGAATTCTAATTAAGATATTTCTCTACTATAGTTATATACAGAATATATAGGGGAAAAGATTATAAGCTGATACTATTATCTAATTTTTAATTCAGAATATTTATATATCAGTTTATATTATTAATTATCTTCTTATAACTGTTTCTAGAGTCTCCTTACTATATAAAATAAAAGTTTCTTTCTTTATTATTATTTCTATTATAGTTAAATTCTAACTACTAGGTAAGCTATATTATAAATATAGATATATTAACTAAAATAGTTTACTTCTTCTATATAATATTAGAAAGAAGGAGGTTTTAATATATTTCTTTTAGTTACTAATATATTATATCTACTATTATTAAGATACTTTCTTATCTCTCGATAGTTAAATATATATAAGATATTAGAGAGCGGTAATAAGGAATAGTAATCTTATTATAAGTTCCTTCCTTCTAGTTATATTAATCTTATTATTTTATTTTAGCGTCTACTACCTCGATTTAATATTAATTTTAGTTATCTTTTATTATTTAGTTACTTTTGCTTTATACTTATAGGGGTATTTAAGCTCTTCACCCTATATATAGTTCTAACTGTAAAATTTACCTAGTAATAGTATTTATACTAATGCTAGCTTATAACTAGTTTAAATAGTAATAACATTACCTATTATTTTAGATAATTATACCCCCAGTTATAATATTCAACCTTATAGCAGAAGAAGACCTTATAGTAATAACTAGCGAGAGCCTCAGTAAAGCTAAAGCTTAATATATATAGCTGAAAATAACTACTAAGATTATAAGGTTAAGAATCTTTATAAACCTCTTAAAGATAGGATAAAGTAAAAAGCTGAAAGCTAAGTATTTTATAATCTATCGCTCTTCTATATCTTTTATAATAGAATTGGAATTCCCCTCAAATCTATATAGCTATTTATAATTAAGAGAATATAATAGTAGATACTAAATATTCTATTATAACTCTTATAATTAGAGATATTAATATTTTCTAATAGATTTAAGTAATATTATAAATACTGATATTAATAAATAGACTCTAGATATTCAGAAATAAATTATCTAGATATCCTACAATCTACTATATAAAGCTAATAATTTCAGAAACTAGTTATTAATTAGATAGTATTCCAATATTCATATACTATACTAGTCAGAAAATATTATAGAGTATTATAACATTATAATTACTAAGGTTTTAGCTATTATATAGCTATACTAAAAGTATCTATATATATATTAATATTATTTATATATTAGCTGCACTTAACTAGTATATTAAGATTATTTACTAATAAAAGTAAGCTAAATTCCATTACGCTCATATAGAGATTATAAGTTAGCTTATATTAGTAGCAGAAAACTTTTATATTAGTAGTAGAGAACTCTTATATTAGGAATATAAAGCTTCATCTGGGGGGTGAGGATATTAAGGTCGCAGATATTAAGGTTATAATAAGTATTTAAATAGACTAGCTATAGTTAGCAGTAATTAAATCTCTCAAGATATTTAAATTATATATAGTATAAGGGCGTAAGGGCGTAAGGTTAATATAGAAGGAGTTATTAGTTATTTATTATTAAAAAGGTTAATATAAAGTAAGTATACTAGCTACTATAGCTATAAGAAGTTTAGCTTCAGATTAACTTAGGGCTGGCTGTAGTAGTTAGCAGGGGAGTGGGAGGGCTGAAGTTATACTTCAGGGGGTAATATATCCACTAATAGTTATAATAGAGAGCAAGCTATCAGCCTCTCCTATTTTTTATTATATAGTAGAGATAATATAATATTAAGTAAATAAGTTATTACCAATTTTTCTTTACTTCTATTTCTATTATAAACTTATTATTAGTATTCTTAGGGTAGTATATAGTTATAATAACTTTAAGTTACTTATTTCTACTTAGAAGCTATCTATAGGATCCTTCAGGAGATATTATAATCTTATCTCTTTAGGTATTCCTTACTAATCTACAGTTAAGTAATAGTAATAAGTATTAAAAATAGTTAAACTACTAATTAGTATTGATTTACAACTAGTAAATATAATAATTAATTATTTATTTATAACTAGGTTATAACTGGTGCTTCTATTTCGTTATATCTAAATCTATATTATAGCGTATATATATATACTATATACTGTTAGGATTAATCCGTAGGATTATCCCTCTTATCCAATTAGTTAAATTAAGTGGGGTAACTAGTAAGTCACCCACCGCTATAGCTTTTGCTATATCAGTATCCAGTTAACTTAATAATAACTAATTATAATTTGCAGTTAATATTACTATACGCCTTCCTTCTATAATATCCTAATATATACTTCAAGATACTAATAGTCCTAAGGGATCCTTATTAATTAACGTAAATTAATATTAAACTGACTAAATATATAATTTACTCTAAGCTTTTACTGAGGATATAGATATAGGAATTAAGAATACTTCTAAATACGATTTAGAGAAGAATATTACTTAACTTCTACTCTCCTATATAACTAATTTAATAAAAGATGCTATATATATAGTAAATCTAGTTACTAGTTAATAAAATACTCTCTTAAGAAGAAAGGAAACTTCTATAACTAATATAAGTTTAACTTCTATATAGTAGATATATTAATATCTACTTATTATTACTTCCTTATATAGTATAAGGAAGTAGAAAGCTTAAATAATAATTCTAAAGATACTTATAAAACTACTATTAAAAATAATATAATAGTATATTACCTCTAAAGCTATTAGCTTAAGAATTAACCTAAGGTATTAAGTTCTCTAAGTAACGTTTTAAATAATCTTATAACTTTCTACTTTAAAGAATAATCTATATCTCTAGATAGTTAAAAAATAATAAAGATCCTCTAGAACTAAGTAGTAATCTATATTCTAATCAAACAAATAATATAACTAAGAAGATTACTACTTCAGTATCTATGTTTATTCTTAAGGAATATTATTTAGATATAGTTTTATAAGGAACTTTACCTAACTTAGATACTATAGGCTACTTTATAGCTAGCTACTTTCAGTTTAATATTCTGAAATAAACTATTTTTCCCTTCAATGTTTTAAAAACTTTTAGAGAAAGATTAATCTTTATTTATTTAAGAGAAGTTAAACTTATAGAAATAATTAATCTAGTTAATATAATTACACTCATTTATATAATAATATTCTATATAGTTTCTTAGAAGATTCTATTTCTATTATATTTTGCTAAAATAGATTATTGTAATATAACTTTTAATAATATCTATAACTAATTATATTAAAATTAAAGGATTATTCTAATAGTATATAAATAGGGATATTTATAAATATTATTAAATAAAGAGGAGATATTTATTTCCTTATATCTAATAAAAATTAAAATCTAGAGACTTTATTATTATTTTAGATATTTATCTATTATATATCTTTAAGAAATTTTCTATAAAGCTAGAAATTTAGTTAATCAAGAAGTTTTTATAGCTTTTGAAAAATACTACTATTAATATTAGATATATAATACTACCTCCTCTTAATTTAAATTTACTTTCTATAATAATATTAATTTTAACTTTAAAGTTATAATTAATATCTTTTACCTTAAAGGTAACTACCTTATTCTCTATATTATCAATATAGTAATAGCTTTTAATATCACTTAATTTCTATCTAATATTTTACTAAGATTAATATAGAAAGCCCTTAAAATATACTAAATTAATATTTACCTACATTTACCTAATTTTATTTCTACTAATATTAAAATAAACTTCTAATTTAAAGACTTTTATTTAGAAGCTAAAATAATAAGCTTAACTATTAGAATTATATTTATTAAGGTTTATAATAATATTAGTAAGATAGAATATTACTATATTTTCCTTTATTATAAATATATAAGATTTACTACTAAAGATATTTATTATTATTATAAATATATTATGTTCAGGCTACTTATAAGTTAATAAATAATATTACTAGCTTAAATAATCTTATATTTATATTTCTTATTTTTAGAATTTACCTCTAGCTTACTAAGAATTCTACTTTATCTCTAGAGATAATTTTATAGATATAAGTAGTTTAAAAAGTAATTAATACTATCTACTATAAGTATATAAAAAGAATTATTAATATTACTATAGTTATTTATAATAATCCTAATACTTCTTAAGTTATAAACTTCCCACTATAATTTTTACTATATATATAATAAGAAAAGAAAGATTAGTAAGGTTTCTTTTACTTTTTCACTACTTATAGTAAGATATATATTATTAATCTTCCTTATAATTCTTAAGAACCTTACTTAACTACTATAAAAGTATACTATAAAGATAATAATATTTCTTCTTAACTATATACTTTCATAGAAATATAAAAGTACTTCTACTATAAATATAATAGTAGTAATATTAATAAAACTAAAGATTTCTCTTAAGAAACCTTATTTATTTTAATTTTATTTCCTATTATTCTTAAATCTATAAATACTTTAGAGATACTAGAAAATAACGATATTCTTCCTCCTTATATTAAAAGTAATATATTACTATCCTCTAAAAAGAATGAATATACTGGATATTAGAGGCTAATAAAACTATTTTTTGAATTCTTAAAACTATATTTAACTAGGAAAACTCCTCCAAATAAAAAAGTAACTAAGAAGATTAATTTATAGCCTTCGTTTTAGCTAAGAAAGAAGTTAACCTAATTCTCTCTAGATTCTTCTGCCAAAAAGAAATTATTATTACTTTTAACCTTTCCTTTAAACAATTAATAAAAAAGAAAGTGGGAAGTATTATTAATAATAATATAGTTAACGTTATTTAATATGATATTATTTTCTATAGAATCTATATTATCTTTAAGTTTTAAATTATTAATAAAACTAAAAATAAGAATAGTAAATAAGTATATAAAAAATTAAAGTTTATAATTTAAAGTTTTAGAGATAATAGAAAACTTATAATTCTTACTTAATCTTCTATAATTTAAAGAAGTAGCTAAAGATTAATTATAACTATTACCTCTATATTAATAAAAAAAGAAAGCTTCCTTCTTTAGCTAGATAATATTTTTTAGATTTATATTTAAGCTAAAACTAAACTTATAAAATATATTATAGCTAAGTTACCTACTTACTTTAAAGATTAATAGTATTAGAAATTTTCAATCATAATTATTAAATTACTTTATAGTTTAGCTAAGGTTAATATCTATTAGTAAGTAATATAATCAAAATACTATAAAGAATAGTTATATATAGGGATATTTATCTTTAATCTTTACCTCCTTATATCTTAATTTAATAATAAGATATTTAGCGTAATTAATATATAAACTAATAATATTCTCAGTCTTTGTAATACTCTTTTTACTTCATAAGAGAATGAAGAATTAGTAAACATCTTCCTTATAGTAAAACTTATTATCTTCCTTAGAAGGTTAATATTATTAGTATTTAAGAATAGTATATTTTTTCTCTAAAGTAAAAACTTTCTTTTTAAGTAAAAAAACTAAAACTATAAGTTTACTATTATTAATATTCTTATAAACCTTAAGAATCCTACATAGATTATATTAAATAATATATATATAAAGTATGTATTATTTTAATTTATTAGCTTAAGGTATTCTTTAATCTCTTATATATAGTATAATAATAATAATCTTTCAGTAATAATATTATTACTTCTAATAAGTATATTAAATAGTAAATAGAATACTTAAATTAAGAATTAACTTTTATTTCTTTTAATATCTCTAAAATATATTCTTATATATTTATAGATAGTTTCTTTACTAATAATATTAATTTATTATCTAAACTGGAATTTATAATAATTTCAAGATAAGAGATAGCTACTAATAAAGGTGAATTTATAATTTAAAGTAACTTAATTTATTACTTCCTAACTAAAAATAAAAAAGCAAATAGAAGTATACTTTCTTTAGAAATCTATATTATAGTTACTAATATAAACCTTATATATATTATTACTATATCTTTATAAAGATTATAGCTTATTATAACCTTCCTTCTATTTCTATAATTATTTATACTAACTTATATTTATTATATAAATATATTATAAAACTTAATATTATACAAAAGAAGAAGTTTATAATTAATATTATAGCTTTAAGATAATTATATAAATATTAAGAACTTTATAAGGTATAGTAAATTAATACTAAGAATAATCTTACTAGTATCTTTACTAAAGAGTTTCTAAATTATATTTTAGAGAGATTTATTAATATAAATAATATAATAGTTTATATAGAGAAATAGATTACTTATTTAGGATAAAAAGTGGGAATTTAGAAAGTTATTTAGTTAAATGATATAAGTTATTTAATTACTTTTATCTTATATATAAAAATATAATATATTATAGTTAAAAGATAAAAAGGAAGTTTACTAATATTAGTAATATAATAGCTATAAGATTATCAAGACTTTATAGTATACTAATTCTATAATATAGCCTAATAGTGGAAATTACTGCTATTAGTAATAACTAGCTACTAATTATTACTAGATACTAGATAATTAGTAACTAATTACCTAAAGTATCTAGATTTAGTCTATATATAGCCTATAGGCTATATACTATAAATATTAACACTTTTGACCCTATTTATATACTATATATAATAATATATATAATATATCTTCCCCTAGTGAAACTAATACTATTAATTCTAAATTAACCTTAAAGTAAAAATTATTAGTAAATTAAGCTTCTTACTGTGAAGAGCTAGACCTAAACTTATTTAACTGGAAGGTAGCGTAAAATACTATCTATTTAGAACTAAGAAGTAAAAAAGAAGTTTTTATAAGTATATAGAAAAGTATATATATATAGTGCTATATAGAGCCTCCTAGAGCTCCACTTTAGTAAGGAAGTTAGCTTCAGATACCTAAATATAATTTTAGCTGGATATTCAGATATAGCTTATAATATTACCTTCCTCCTCTCTAGCTACTATTTAGTTAGAAGCTATAGGTTAGATCTCTATTATTATCTATAATTAGTCTATATATTACTTCATATTACTGTAAAGTTACTATATCTATAATAATATTAATAAGCTTCTATATAAAGTTTATATATTTTTCTAATTTAATAAAAACTTCTTATTAGTATTTTCTTTCTACTTAGTATATTCTTATAGTAAGAGTAATTTTAACTAGCTATTCAGCTTTCTTATTATTATCTACTAATAATAGTAGCTAGTTATTAACTTAAATCTAACTAGGTAGTAAATTAGTAGTAGCTTTCTAGAGTAAATTCATATAAAATTATAAGTAAATAGATTCTAGAGTATTTAGCTTTATAATGAATAGTAAGAGGATTTTTACTACTATATACTTATAGTATAGTTAAGCTAGCTTTCAGCTTAATTTTAGTAACTTATAGTTAGATATATTTAACTATATCTTATTACTAATTTAATATTAATCTATAGGAAACTAAGTTTTATTTACTTAAGCTTCTAATTTCTACTAAATAGTAGCTATCTCTATATAGATATATATTATTACTAACTATATCCTCTTAACTAGCTAGTAGGCTATAATCTTACTACCACTTAGTAGTTCTATATATTCCTTAGTAACTAGAATAAAGTTAATATAATATTTATAATTTATAAAGAAAGATATAGTCTCTATTATATTATATTATTAATTATAGAAAGCTAACTATATAATAAATAGTAAGTTACTTTAATTATTCTGAAACTAATAGGTAAATATCCTTAAAATTACTTAGATCTCTTAATTATATTATTTTATAATCCTATTAGTTTATAAGTAGTAATTAGTATTTAATAAGTATATAATATCTATTACCTTATAGAACTTCTTCTAGAAGTAACTTACCTAATTAAACCTTCTATTACTTATAATAAAGTATAATATTCTATAGAATTTATAGTAATAACTAAGAGACTACTAAATATATACTTCTATTTCTATTATATTTATTTCCTCTAATATAGGAACCTTACTTAGTTAATTAATAATAACTTATAGGTAATAGCTACTTTATCTTTTTATAGGAAGTAAGTTAGTAATAAAATCTATTAATAAATTAGAATATAACTAGTTAGATATCAGTAGAAGCTTTAGATATTCCTTTTTAGTCTGCCTCTAGGTATAAATACCTCTATATATATTATAGTTATATATAAATTAGTCGATACTCTGTAACTATTTAAGCTAATAAAATTATTAGCTTATAATCTCTAGTATATTATTATACTCTAAGTAGCTTATAGAGGAGAAATTATATAACTTCTATACTAATCTAATTCTAAGCTTATTAGGGAAGCTATTACTCTCTTTACTTCCTAGTATCTAAAATCTATCTCTAAAAGTAAACTATTCCAATATATTAATAATATACTTAGTAATTTAAATCTTAATATAGAAGTTAGAAAGAAAGTTATACTCTCCCTACTAAACTACTATAAAGATCTATTAATATAAAAAGTTTCTCTTAGTAGTATAATTCTATATTCTTTATAAATCTAATTTTCTTTCAAAAACCTAAATACTAATAATATCTATATATTCTACTTAGAAGGCTATAGAAATAGTAATATTTAATATAATCTATATTATTTACTCCTATTATTTCTTATTATTCCACTTTTTAGAAATATTCTATTTCCTCTAGAAGAGAATATTTGAAGCTACTACCTAAATACCTAGTTAATATTTAAAGTAAAAATTATACTAAGATAATTTTTCTACCTATTAGTTCTACCTCTCTATAAGTTATTATTTCTTTATAAAGTACTTAAGATTCTTATAATTAGTAAGAACCTTAAACTTCCTAGTATTTTATAGATTTACTCTCTATATTTATAAATAAACTAGTATTATAAGAAGCTTCTTATTATAAATTAAGTAATTAAACTTTGTAGGAATTAAATATTAGAAATAGAAAACTACTAAATACTTTACTCTAACCTTATTATTTTAGGTTAATTTATCTTCTAAATTATACTCTAAATAGTCTGTCTCTATTATTATTATAATATTAAAATTAAATATCTATAAGATTAATTTTATAGTAAAAAGTTATTTTAGTATAAAGAAACATTCCTACTACTTTAGTTTCTAGCTAAAAAAAATAACTTCTAAGTTAGGTAGTTTAAAAACTTTATAATAATATTATACTAAAGTATAAAAACCTTATAATAATTTATAAATTTAAGGAAACTATAGATATTCTTTAGTAAGCTGGAGGGAAGTTAGTTAGTAATAATTTCTAACTTCTAAGGGTTATGAGAGAGGCTTTTTCTAGCTAATATAATAAACTTAATATACTTGACTATAGTAACTAAAACCTTATATTTCTTAGAATCAAAATTAAAGTTTATATTAGTAAGGTAGCTAAATATTTAGTAGATCTTTTTTTTATATTTCTTTTATAAGCTACTAATATAAATAAGAATATTATTAATATATACTATAATAGAATTATCTAGAAATTATTATAGATACTTATTAATATACTATTAAAATATAATAGAAGTATTAATAAATCTAAAAAGGTATACTATCTATTTCAATAAACTATAGTATATCTAAAGAACTATTTTCTCTTAATTTACTTTATTAATTCTAATCTTATAGTATATAGTAATAATATTAAACTTAATATACTAATAAGTAGTAGTAATTCTCTAGAAAATCTCTAATATAAGGGAGAGGAGGTAATCATTATTCTTTATAATTATATTAAAAACTTTATAATTTATATAGAAGTATATTCCTCTATTTAGCTTCCTTATAAAAAGGACTAAAGTATTAGTAGAGAAGCTACTTACTTTAATAAATTCCTTATTAAGTAAATTCTCCAGTATCTTCTTAAATACTAAAAGTTCCTTCTATAATATATTATAGAGAGATCCCTCCTGAAGTACGACTTCAGCCCTCCCACCCCCCGCTAACTGCTGCAGCCGGCCCCAAGTTAATCCGGGCCCAAACCCCTCGCGGCTACAGCAGCTGGCTTACCCGCCCCGCGTTAACCTTTTCGAGCGATAGATCATGGAACGCTTAGCTCTCGGCCTTTTGTTTTATCCTATCTTCAAGAGGTTCACAAAGGTTCTCAACCCTATGACCTTAGTGGTTACTTTCAGCTATATATGTTAAGCTCTGGCCTCACTAAGGCTCTCACTATATAGATTATTACTATAAGGTCTTCTCTACTGTAGGGTTAAATATCATAACCGGGGGCATAATTATCTATAATAATAGGTAATTTTATTACTGTTTAAATCAGTTATAAGCTAGTATTAATATAAATACTATTACTAGGTAAATTTTACAGTTAGAACTATATATAGAGTAAAGAGCTTAAGTATCACTATAAGTATAGAGTAAAAGTAACTAAATAGAGGGATCCCTATAGGAGGTCTAGTTTCTATTTCTTATTATTAGAAATTAACAGAATATAGTAATCTATCTTTAGTTAACTAGGGAGCAGCTAGTATACTAAATCTAAATAGAAAGAATCTAGGAATTCCTTTAAGATATTTACAGAAATATAATCTCTTAGGTTCACTTCTACTTTTAAAGCTAATATTTTCTTAATATCTACTAGACTAATAGATATAATTTAGTAGAAGCTTAATACCTTGCTAATATACTATATAGTATACTAAAAGATAAGTATAAATAAATTAGTATTAAGTAGGTAGATTAATTGGATCTTCTTAAGTTATATTAATTTATCTTAATATTCTAAATATATTATTATATTATTCTTCTTATAAATTATCTATTAGGCTTCAGTATTATAAATAAAATAATTATTCTCTATCTATAGTTACCTAAAATATAAAAGTAGCTATAGATTCTCTATAATATAAATATAGATTTTCTGTATATAGTTACTAACTTCTAAAGTAAGAATAGCTACTCTCTAAATATCACTAAGTAATAGTTTAATAACATATTCCTTTATTTATCTCTTTAACTTATTAACTAGTAGGAGATATTATAGGCTATATCTAGATATCCAGCTAGAGCTATACCCAGGCATGCGAAGCTAACCCCCTCGCCCGAGTGTGACCCTAGTAAGCTTTATATAGTATTATATATATAGACTTTTCTATATATTTATAAAGGTTTCTCTTTTACTTCTTAGTTGTAACTAAATAGTATTTTATGCTACCTTCCGGTTAAATAAACTTAAGTTTAACTTTTTCTATATTTAGAATTTAGTTTTATTTATTATATAGATAATATTAAGTAGAGTATAGCTTCCTACTAGTTAAGTATATAATTTAGTTAAGTGTAGCTTCTAGAATATAATATTATATAATAAGTAATTAACTAACTAATATAAAGAATAATAGAGAATATTAAAGCTTCCCAGGATATTCCTACAGATAGTAATTCTATAAGTAAACTACTTTAGTAGTAGTTACAGTATACTTTAAGCTTTCTCTACTAGAGAATTAATAAACTTTTATATACGTTAGTAAGATAAGATATTATAGTAAGTAGTAACCTCTAGGTAGCTACTATAATAAATATTTTTAACTTATATTAGAATATTTTAGTAACCTCTCGAATAATATCTATCAGAATAATAACCTTTAAGGTTAATAATATTACTATATTTTTATTAGTGGCTAACTATTAGAGAGAGCTTTTTTCCCTATTTCTAAAGTTTTTAAGTAAATAGAAGAAATATTAAATATAAATCTAATAGATAAAAGTTAAGTTTGAAATTAAATTCCTACTTTTTTAATAGTAATTAGAAATACTAGTATTTAATTTACTTTTACTTAAACTTCAGTTTTTAGTAAGTAGTTAAAACCTTCTATATAGTAAGAAAGCTAGAAAACTTCTATAACTTAAATAATTTTATAAGCTATCTGAATAGAACTTACCTAGATTTTAATAGCCAGCCTTATATTATTATTTAGCTATAAAGCTTTAGATAGAAGGAAAATAAATATTTAATTATCTTTCTACCTTAATTTAAAAAGATTCTAGCTAATACTGGAGGATATATATAGCTAAATATAATCTAGATTTTTCTACTGAAAGCTACCTTACTTTTCCACTTTAAGAAGTTATTTATTATAATAGATTTCCCTATAGAGTATAGATTTTAATTATCTAAAATTCAGAATATAACTTGGAAGCTTAAATATATAAAGGGAATATTAGTTTACTACTAGCTGCTCCACTAGAAACCTACTATTTATAATATAGAGGGTAATATTATAATAATAGAAGTAGTTAAGAAGTAATAATTATACTGAAGTCTTAGTAAGATTACTAAGTATATTATTAATAAACTAGAATAATTTATTTTTAGAGAGAGATTTTAGATACTAGATAGTAAAGAAAGTAATAGCCTCCTTAATAAGTTTAGAACTAGGTTAGTATAGAAGTTATATAACTTCTTCCCTATAAGCTACTTAGGATATAATAATATACTAAAGATTATAAGCTAATACTTCTACTAACTTAAATCATTATAGAGTGTTTACTAATTTATATATAACTATACTATATATAGGAATATTTATATCTAAAAGTAAGCTGAAAAGAAATTTATAAAGTTTCTACTAATATCTAACGAATTATACTTTAATTTATTAATAGATTTTATTACTAAGGTACCTTCTATAAAAGAATAAGGTAGCTATTACCTCTAGGTTATTATTAATTAACTAGGTAAGGTTTCTATACTAAAGGAGATAAATATAATAGAGGTAGAAGTATATATTTAGTAGTTTCTTAGTTATTACTATAGGTTTTATAGAATACTATATTTTATTATAAGTAATAGAGAATCTAACTAAGTAAGTTACTTCTAGAAGAGATTCTGTAAGTTAATAGATATTATATATCTATTAAGTATTAGTTACTATCTGTAGACTAATAGAATTATAGAATAGTATGATTAGGAGATTTAAGTAATTTTAAGAATATTTACCTACTAGTTTCAGAATAACTAAGGTAATCTGCTACCTATTATATAGTTAACCTTCTGTAACTAGCAGTATAATATAATAGAAATTATACTTTTCTTTATAAATTATAGATATTATATTAATTTTATTCTAATTACTAAGAAGTATATAGAACTACCTAGTAGTAGTAAGGCTACTACTTACTAGCTAATTAAGAGGATATAGTTAGTAATAATATATATTTATATAGAGATAGTTACTACTTAGTAGAAATTAGAAGTTTAGGTAAATAAGATTTAGTTTCCTGCGAATTAGTATTAGGTTAATAATAAGGTATAATTAAATATATCTAACTATAAGTTACTGAAATTAAGCTAAAAGCTAGCCTAGCTATATTATAAATATATAATAGTAAAAGTTTTCTTACTATATATTATAAAGCTAGATATTCTAGAGTCTATTTACCTATAGTTTTATATAAATTTACTTTAGAGGGCTGCTACTAACCTACTACTTAGGTAGATTATAGTTAATAGCTAGCTACTACTACTAGTAGATAATAATAAGAAGACTAAATAGATAGTTAAAAATATTCTTACTGTAAGAATATACTAAATAGAGAGAGAATACTAATAAGAAGCTGTCGTAAGGCCTTATAGCCCACAGTTACCAACCGGTAATTGTGGTTCCACTTTTACTATGCAACAGTTATGAGCCCAGCTTTACCGCTACTGTGTTATGCTTTAGTTGGTTATATTGTTGGTTACTTTGGTTACTTACGCGCACCATGGGTTCAACCCCCATAAGTGATGATTATCCACTTATTATTCAGCTGAATCCAGGTAGTTGAACGTACTGGCATGAGATCAGGTGATATCCTACGAGAGCCTGTAACCTGGGGGGGTGTGTCGTAAGGCCTTATAGCCCACAGTTACCAACTGGTAATTGTGGTTCCACTTTTACTATGCAACAGAAGCTTTAGTTAAATAGAAAGAATATATAAACTCTATATAGAAGCTTATTAATATTATTATAAATATAGCGGCACTGGAGTAATATAAAGTAATATATAGACTAATTATAAATAATAATAGAAATCTAGCTTATAGCTTCTAACTAAGTAGTAGCTAGAAAGAAGGAAGGTAATATTATAGACTATATTCAGATATCCAGCTAGGGTTATACTTAAGTATCTAAAGCTAACCCCCTCGTCTGGATGGAGCTTTAGTAAGCTCTATATAGTATTATATATATAGACTTTTCTATATACTTATAAAAGCTTCTCTTTTACTTCTTAGTTCTAAATAAACAGTATTTTACACTACCTTCCAGTTAAATAAGCCTAGATTCAGCCCTTTACTGAAGATAAAGTTTCTTTAAAAGAAAGATATTAATAATAATATAAATATTATAGTCTATATTAATAAGTATATTAATAGAGTGATTTCTATTAATTTTAGTCTAAATAATAGCTAACTACTAATTATATATCTGTTTGTTTTCCTATTATTTTCCCTATTCTATTATTTTTACTTCTATTAACTTTAGAGCCTAACTTTACTTTAGAGTTACTTTTTTTCTAAATTCTTACTATTACTAAATAGGGAGATACTATCCTCCTAATTATTTCTAATATAATCTGAAGTAGCTATAGCTTTTATAATCTTTATACTAACTTTCTTATTCTCTTATATTATATAGTTTCTATATATATAAATCTTCTTACTATATCTAAAATATTAGTAAGTATTCTAATAGTTTTTAGAATATTTTTTAGAGGTAGAAGAGAAGTTACTAAAACTTTAATATTATTATTACTTTTTAACTATTTCTATTATCATAATATTACTCTCTATATTATAAGTAGTAGGTTTCTAGTAAGGTAGTTAGTAGTAAACTAATATTCCCTTTATATACTTAAGCTTCTAAGTTATATTCTAGACTTTAGATAACTAAAATCTATATTTTATAGAAAGATTTATTATAATAAGTAATTTCTTAAAATAGGAAAGTAAAGTAACTTCTAGTAGGAAGATCTAAACTATATCTAGCTATATATACTTTTTAATATTAGCTTAAGTTTTTTTAAATTAAAATAGAAAAGTAGTTAGATATTTATTTTCCTTTTATCTAAAACCTTATAGTTAGATAATAATATAAAGCTAGCTATTAGAATCTAGGTAAGTTCTATCTAGATAACTTATAAAATTATTTAGATTATAGAAATTCTCTAGCTTTCCTATTATATAGAAGATTTTAACTACCTACTGAAAACTAAAGTTTAAATAGAAGTAAATTAAATATTAGTATTTCTAATTACTATTAAAGAAATAGTAGTTAATCTTAAACTTAGTTTTTATTTATTAAGTTTATATTTAATATTTCTTTTATTTACCTAAAAACTTCAGAAGTAGAGAAAGAAGCTTCCTCTAATAGTTAGCTACTAATAGAAATATAATAGTATTATTAACCTTGAAAGTTAGTATTCTAATAAATATTATTCTAGAAGTTACTAAAATATTCTAATATAAGCTAAAAATATCTATTATAGTAATTACCTAGAGGTTACTACCTACTATAGTATCTTATCTTACTAATTTATTCCTAAGCTTATTAATACTCTAATAGAGGAAGTTTAAAATATATTATAACTACTACTAAAGTAGTTTACTTATAAAGTTACTATTTATAGGAATATTCTAGAGGATTTTAATATTCTTTATTATTCTTTATATTAGTTAGTTAGTTACCTATTATATAATATTATATTCTAGAAACTATATTTAACTAGATTATATATTAAACTAATAGGAAGTTATATTCTACTTAATATTATCTATATAGTAAATAAAATTAAGTTCTAAATATATAAAAAGCTAGATCTAAACTTATTTAACTAAAAGGTAGCGTAAAATACTATTTATTTAGAACTAAGAAGTAAAAGAGAAATCTTTATAAGTGCGTAGAAAAGTCTGTATATATAATACTATATAGAGCTTACTGGGGCCTCACTTAAGCGAGGGAGTTAGCTTCAGATACTTAAGTATAGCCTTAGCTGGACATCTAGGTATAGCCTGTAATACTTACCTATAGTTAAGATATACTTTAGTATAGTTATATTAGTTTAGATATTAAATATCTAAATATAGACTTTTTAGCTAAAGTAAAGATTACTATAAACTTATTATAGTTAAAGCCCTCCTAAATTCCAGTTTTATTTATATTCCAGTAATAATAAGTAGAAATTACTTTAATTACTAAAAGGTTATATTTATTAAAATATATTTTAATCCTTTTAGTAGTAAAGTTTATAATATAAACTTGATTAGTAATCTTACTTTGGAGAGATTTTAACTGGAGATTATAATATTAAAAACTATAGATTTAATATTTACTGAGAGGCTGAATATTACTATAACTAAAGATAATATTATATATAAAGTAAATAGAGTAATTCTAAATAGATAAAAGGCTAAGGAATATCTAAGTAATAATCTATATAATAAAAGAATCCTCCTAAGGAGGAAAGACCCTCTGAAGAGGATGTTTGCCTCCTTAATATAAAGAAATACTATTTATATAACTACTTAAGGTTATATATAGTATTTTATAGAGACAGGCAGCCTTTATAATAGTCTTACTAACCTTAATAATAGTAATTACAGTAATAACGTTAGTCTTAGTATAAAAAGATATAGTAAATATACTGGTATTTTTCAAAGACTTTTTTGATAAGTTGTTATCGATAAAAATATGGTGGCGGTAGTGGTGGCGATGCGGCGTTGTTGGTGTTTTGGTAGGAAAGCGGGGTGACGGGTATGGGGGGGTGACGGGTATGGGGGGGGCCACCTAATGGCGATTCGATGGACCCTGCTGCTGTCGCCCGTATATGGGTGTCTGCTACTGAGCACCAAATGGTTGAATGGGGGGAGTAACTATAGATATATTGATTAGGCCCTTATTGAGGGGGTGGCTACGATTACGAGGTAAACTAGTTCCTGGTGGCCCCGGTGGCTCAGCACCGCCACACTCTTACCTTAGCTAATTGCCAGGCTCACCTTCTGTTCGGGTTGGCCGGGTGGGCAACTGGAGGGTTGTTTTCGTCTGACGTTGTCCAAGAATAGCTCAAAGGCCGTCAACAAACTTGACAACTTACTCGTCCGACATATCGGTGTCAAGCTCCATCTAGCCTCGACTTTTTCGTTTCCAAAGGGTGCGGAAACCCCGGGGACCAACATTCAAAGATGTCCACCCTGGCCTTGGGAGGGGCGAAGCTATTGATGCTCCCCCACCAGCTTTCAAATAGGCGATCCCCCGGGTCAGAAAAGGTGAATTTGGCGCAGTGGGCACATCCAACGGGTCCCCCTCGGCGCCGAGGTATGTTGGCGCGAAGTCGATGTTGCGAGTGTCGACTCACCTAGCAAGTTGTTGACAAAAAAAGTGATACACATCAAGAGCATCACTCTACTTTACCACTAATTATCTATATAATCTTCTATTACTCTTTAATCAACTTTAGATTTATAATACTCTTAATCAATAATAACTATACTAGAGTCAGAAGTATCATAATTGGTCTATATATAAGCGAAATATGTTGATGTAAACTTGGTGAGTATTTCTATGGGAAGTTGTTGGTTTACCCGTCAGGGGTAATAACGCACGCCGCACGTGGTCTTCGTAGTGCGGGTGCAAACTGTTCTGGTAATCGTTGTTGTTATTCCTAAGTTACGTTACGTGGCGCGGAGGCCGTAGGCCATACGGCCGTACGGGCCGACTATTTGCCCGACGTGGCCATGGCGTGGTGGGCCACAAGGTGGCCCAGCGGCCATGACGGTTGAACCGAATGGTTAAACCGACAGAAGTATATGGGTATATGGGGACTTTTGGGTTTTGTGTGTATCACTTTTTTTGTCAACAACTTGCCTAGGTCAAGATGAGTTGGAACCCAAGAAGCTTTCCTGCTCGTGGCGGTGCTCATTTCTCAAGCAGAGCGATGGTACATGGCATAAAGCGGGCTGGCTCTTGTCATCGATCACGTTTCGGGGGCTGACAAGGTTGCAACTATGATGAGTTCAGCGACAGCGCCACCAGCAACATCACAGGCAAAAATGGAGTAGACAGACTAGGCACGCCTCGATCGTGTAGTATAGCCCAAGTGCACATGTGACATGGGCATGGGACGGGGAGACGTTGTCCTTCCCCACATGACCTCATGGAGAGTTCAGCCAAACCCCCCACAGAGTTGCATGTGAAGCGAACACTAGTCTCATATGGGACTGGCGTATTCCCTCGGCTTCGGACAGGAGAGCTGCCTCGGCTCTGTCTTTTGTCTGCTGTGTCAGTTACCTGGTGTAATAGAGTTGCCGAGTGAGCTCACATTCCTTGGTCAAAGTTGGAATATTACACCTACTGCTCCTCGAATCACTCCCGCGCCCCATACGCACGACTTTCATCTCCAATCTGGCCATCATCTTTTCAATTCATCCATTTCTTCATCCGTATATCGCTGTTACGCCCTTGATACCTCACCTCGCACCATCTTACGGCACTGCCATTGTGTTACCCTCTCCGCTTGACTTCGAAAGACACAATGTCCAGCCCACTTCGTTATGACGGCCAAGTCGTCGTCGTTACTGGCGCAGGCGGCGGCTTGGGCAAAGCCTATGCTACATTTTTTGGCTCTCGCGGCGCCAGCGTTGTCGTTAACGACCTTGGAGCGTCATTCAAAGGGGAAGGCAACTCGACCAAGGTATGCACGGTAACCAACCCTCTGAACCTGAGGGGGTGGTAACGCAACGCCTCACGGAGTTTGACTGACAGATTACAACACAGGCCGCCGACGTCGTCGTCAACGAGATTGAATCTGCGGGCGGTAAGGCCGTTGCGAACTACGACTCTGTAGAGAACGGTGACAAGATCATTGATACGGCAATTCAGAAGTTCGGCCGCATCGATATTCTCATCAACAACGCCGGTATCCTGAGAGACATCAGCTTCAAAAACATGAAAGATGAGGACTGGGACCTCATTATGAAGGTGCACGTCAAGGGCTCATACAAATGCGCTCGCGCGGCTTGGCCCCATTTCAGAAAGCAAAAGTACGGTCGCGTCATCAACACCGCCTCGGCTGCCGGCTTGTTCGGTAGTTTTGGCCAGACCAACTACTCAGGTGTGTATTACCGGTCAATCCCTCTGTTTCTCTTCCGTCAAGTAGCGGACTGCACATTTTTTGAAGCTAATTGGTCGTGAAGCTGCCAAATTGGCCATGGTTGGGTTCACGGAGACTCTGGCGAAAGAGGGCGCTAAGTACAATATCCTGTCAAACGTCATTGCACCAATTGGTACGTGCTCCGTAGATGCGGCGGGGCTCTGAGACCTCAACTTGGGCACTGACCGGCTTGCAGCTGCTAGTAGGATGACACAGACAGTCATGCCCCCTGATGTGCTGGAGACTTTGAAGCCCGACTGGGTCGTGCCGCTTGTTGCTGTTCTCGTACACAAGGACAACACCGACGAGAACGGCTCCATCTTCGAAGTCGGCGGTGGCCATGTTGCTAAACTGCGCTGGGAACGATCCAGCGGTCTCCTGCTCAAGGCTGACGACAGTTACACACCTGACGCCGTCCTCAAGAAGTGGGATGAGGCCGTTGACTTTTCCAATCCGCAGTACCCCTCGGGTCCCAATGATTTCCTCACTCTTTTGGAAGACTCAATGAAAATGGGCCCCAATCCGCAGGGCGAGAAGCTGGATTTCAACGGGCGCGTTGCGCTCGTCACAGGTGGAGGAGCCGGGTAAGTTCACTTCACACGCTTGCGATCCGCGGCTGACGATTCCAAGCATTGGTCGAGCTTACGCATTGGCATTTGCCAAGCATGGTGCGACCGTCGTCGTCAATGACTTGGCCAACCCGGATGATGTCGTGGACGAAATCAAGAAGATGGGCGGCAAAGCCATTGGGGCGAAGGCGTCCGCGGAAGATGGTGAGGCCGTCGTGAAGGCTGCCATCGATGCCTTTGGTCGCATTGACATCGTTGTTAACAATGCGGGCATCCTTCGTGACAAGGCCTTCAACAATATGGACGATGACCTCTGGGACCCTGTCCTGAACGTCCACCTCCGTGGCACATACAAGGTGACTAAGGCTGCCTGGCCCTACTTCCTGAAGCAGAAGTACGGTCGTGTGATCAACACCACTTCCACCTCGGGTATTTATGGCAACTTTGGCCAAGCAAATTACGCCGCTGCGGTATGTAAAAGAACGTCCACACGTGGCGCCGTGGCTGATTGTTCCCCCAGAAATGCGGTATTCTTGGCTTTTCTCGTGCTCTTGCGCTTGAAGGTCACAAGTACAACATCTTTGTCAACACCATCGCACCCAATGCCGGTACAGCGATGACAAGGACCATTATGCCAGAGGAGATGGTTCAGGCTTTCAAGCCAGACTACATTGCTCCTGTCGTGCTTGCTTTGTGTAGCGACAAAGTTCCTATAAACCCCACGGGCGGATTGTATGAAGTAGGCAGTGGCTGGGTAGGCCAAACGCGGTGGCAGAGAAGTGGCGGTCATGGTTTCCCCGTCGATGTGCCTTTGACCCCAGAAGAAGTGTGGAAACACTGGGACTTGATTCGGAATTTCGACGATGGACGTGCCGACCACCCCGAAAAGACCCAGGACGGTCTCCAAAAGGTTATGGCAAACATGGAGAATAAAGCCAACAAGGTATGAAAGAGTCTGCGCCTCCCAACAGTCCGATGTGTCATTATAAAGTAGCAGTAATTGAAGAGGCACCCAATATTGATGCATCGTCTTCGCAGCAATCGGACTCTTCTGCCAGTGACACCCAGTATCTGGACGAAATCGAAACCGCCATGAAGGCGGATTCCCTGGGTACCGAATTCAAGTACGAAGAGCGCGACGTCATGCTCTACAACCTGGGCATTGGTGCGAAGCGGAATGAACTCAAGTATGTCTTCGAAGGGGTCGAAGATTTCCAGGTGATCCCGACGTTTGGCGTTATTCCGCCTTTCGGGACTGAGATGCCATATAATTTTGATGACATCGTACCAAACTTCTCACCAATGATGCTGCTTCACGGAGAGCAATACCTAGAGATCAAGAAGTACCCCATCCCAACCGCCGCAAAGTTGGTTTCGTACGGCAAGCTGCTCGAAGTTGTCGACAAGGGCAACGCTGCCATCGTCAAGAACGGCATCACGACCGTTAACGCCGAGACAAAGGAGCCCATTTTCTACAATGAGATGACCGTTTTCTTGAGAGGCTGTGGTGGTTTCGGCGGGCAGAAGAAGCCTGCCGATCGTGGAGCTAGCACGGCGGCCAACAAACCACCTTCGAGGCACCCCGACGTGGTTGTCGAAGAAAAGACGACGGAGGAGCAGGCGGCCATCTACCGCTTGAGCGGCGACTACAAGTAAGTCCCCACCCCGCTGCCGTGTTCGCCGTTATTGACAGGGCGGCCGCAGCCCTCTTCACGTTGACCCCGCCTTTGCCAAGATGGGCGGTTTCAAAGCACCAATCCTCCACGGTCTCTGCTTCTTTGGCATCGCCGGCAAGGCCGTCTATGAGCGCTTTGGTCCGGTTAAGAACATCAAAGTGCGGTTTGCTGGTACCGTCATCCCTGGCCAGACGTTGGTTACGGAGATGTGGAAGGACGGCGACAAGGTCATCTTCCAAACCAAAGTGAAAGAGACTGGCAAGCTTGCCATCGGTGGCGCCGCCGCCGAGCTGGTTGATGACAGGAGCAAGATTTGAAGCTTGAGCGGCGTTGAGGTGGTTGTGGCAGTTGTCCAAGCTTTGACCGTGCGCATCTGTCAAAGTAGTTTGACGTACGGATACACGACTTGCTGTAAGATGATGGACCAGGAGGCGCATGAATTTATCAACATGATTTTGTCCCTATCTCGCTCCTCGATTAGAAGGAACTAGTCGTACAATGCGACTCTGACCCGCCTACACCCCTAAGCCCGAACAATTTCATAGCTACGTGTTCAAAAGGCTAACCAAATGCCTACGTCCAGTCCCGAACACCCTGATAACCACATCATCCGTATTTCCCAACATCTATCGTCCAAACAACCCGGTCCCAGCTCTGAATCATATCCTCCTTCAACGCCTGCTAACTAATTGCGCCCAAAACCTGGCCAAGATGTGAAATGCTAGTGCCGCAGCCATCCTCGCAATTCTCAGATGAATACCGTCTCAACAACAGAATCGCAAAGCTCGGCCACGGTAGGAAGCCGGCCATTCTGAAAACAGCTATGAACCGGCGTGGTTACATTCTTGCCGAAACCCGCCTCTAGGAACGCTCTCTCGGGGCCGCTTAGATCGCGCTTCTCCGCCTCCCGCCATTTGGCTTCAGCCTCTTCCTTTGCCTGCCGCAGTACAAGATCTGTGTCCTCGCTCTCCCAGAGGTTGCACTTAGTGCATTCCGTGCAAGGTCGAGGGTCCCCGTCGGGTCTGAAATGGTCACAGAAATGGCGATAACCTTCACCCTCGCCATTGGAACCGCCAATATCCTTGCGGCACACGTAACACATCTTGTATCCGCAGGGGCAGGTGAGTTTGTTGCAGCCCGAATTCTTGACGAATGACGTGTAGCATCGTGGGCATACGCGCTTGATGGCCATGCTCATGGCCTGTTCGACTTGCGTACGGAGTGCAACGAGGGACGATTCGTTGCATACGTGAATATCGGTCCAAGACTTGGAGCACAAGAGGCAGGACGACCGCCCGCAATTGGGGTTCTGGCAAGTGAACATCAAGCCCCGGCGTCGCCGTCGGTAACGACCAAGGGCGTTGCTCCACTGCGCTAATAGGTGGTCGCCCAAGGTCTGCTTCGTGCCCAACAATAGGCCTGAGAGGAATGACAGGAGAACTGCAGGAAGGAGTAAAAACATAATAGCAGTGCAGACGACCATGAGCATGAGGCTGACAAGGCTGTCGACCCTGATCTGTAGAGGCGTCTCGTTGGCTGGGAGATAGATGTCATCAACTTCGGCATATGCGCAGAAGGGGCAGCGGACGAGTGGCAGGCTAGAAGCTAGCAGGCTGTTTTCTGCCAGGCGTTGATCCAGCCTGTGTAGGATCTCAGCGCCCCGTTTTTCTGCCAACATGGCCCGGTGTAGGTGGTCGTGAGGAACATGGCCGGGGCAACCATGCGCTTCGACTGCCAAGCACTTCAAACTCCCTGATTCTATATCAATACTGCTTTGCCAACCCTGGCCGAAGACTGCTTCCCTAACGGATTGTTGAACGCATCGGAAGCACAGCATATGACCGTCTGCGTTGCAAGTTGTGAACTCTTCAAAAGAATAGTCGGTGAAGCAGCAGGTGCATTCGTGCATGGCTTCTGCCTCCTCAGCTTCTTCGTTGTTGAGGAGAGCGGCCAACCCGCGATCTTTATCGACTTGGCTCTGTCTACCCTGCTCTTTCAGAGGCTGAATCAGGTCTCTATATAGCTCGCGGTCAAGCTCAGCACTGCCTGTGGCCTTCAATGATGGTACAATGGCTCCGAGACCAGTGGATTTCCAGATGACTAGTGGATGATTCTCGGCTTCGCCTGTTGCGACAGGCTTGCGACGAAGAAAGAGAGAGGATATGGCGAATCGCCAAGATTTGGAACAAAGCGAAACGAGGGTTTTCCGGGCATCCAGGTATGAGTAGTTGGACTCGGCGAGTACTGCGTTGATGGTAGAACGTGAAAGACCCTTAAACTCATGCCAGGCAAGCGCTTGAACGGCCTTTTTATACTCGGAACTTCGGAAGGTCTCGACACGTGGGATTCGAGCAATATTTGCCTCCTCAAAGGCAGCCGCGGGGCTGGATTCGAGCCGGTGGTCGTCGGAGACCAACCAGCGCCCTTTAACCCACGCTACTCGATTCTTCAGGAGCGCATCTGCTACTACAGCGAGTCGGGACTCCTCTTCGAAATTGATCAACATTTCGCGGAAGACCTGGATCTGCACATCGGGAAATACGGCCGCAAGAGCATCCAGGCTATTATTGAGCTCGCGGAGGTCAGGACAGTCGGATGGTAAGGGCCGTAGGTGGGATTCGTCGTAAATGTACCCATTTCGAGGTGCTGCTTCGGCGGTGTCGTGAGAAACCGTGTCATGGGCTTTGCTGGCAGGGACGGCCGATGTTGAGGGCTTGGGATGAGCAGGCTGCAGCATGTCGGGCGAGGAGCCGAGGAATGTCGTGAAAACCATCGTTGCAGCTCATTGCCGTAGCACCCCTTGTATGGCCTGCAGATCGGATAAGCGGCTGCTGAAGTAGCGGCAGAAGGCCTGGTACTGCAGCATGAGAAATGCTGGAAGAGACGCAAGGTTGAAGCTGATGGACAATTTGTTCAAGTAGCAACAGTAGCTTGTTACCTGATGTCATACCTATGACATATAATTAAGTACTGATAGGGTATATACACTATAAATATAACTATATGGTTTATTGAACTATATATTATCTGTAAGAGTACTATAAAACTAATATTAACTCTGTATATAGTTTTATTTTAACTAGATATTTATTATATTACATTATATAATATAATATATACTACTATATACAATACTATATTAATAGATGTAAGTATAAGAGTTTACTTATAATATTCCTATATAGACTCTAAAAAGCTACTACTTCTTTAATCTAGTAAAGAGTTTTTACTATATATATTAACTTTTTAAGCTTATTAGATTATTATTTAGATATTATTAACTATACAGAATATAGTCTATATAATTAAATATAGGGATACTTTAATTAAAAGAATCTAAGCTAAAGGAAAAGAGTTTTCAGGGAGATTACAGAATATCGATAAAATAAATCTAATATAGTTAGTAGCAGCAGAATAAACTTCACTAATTATAGCTAGTTTTTTTTAAATTTAACTTATAATATATATTTTCTCTTTTAGTGAGCGAATTAGGAAGCTATAATTATAGTATAACTACTTAATGATTATAATTAGTTGGTATTATCTAGATATCTATATACTATTACTTACTTCTTACTAAAATTCTTATATATTTATATTCTCTTCTTCTTTCCTTATAATTATTATAAAATTATTATATATTGCTATATTATTATTATTATTTCTTCTAACTACTTATTAATACTTTATCGTTAAAATATTTATATTTTCGCTTTATATTATGATTTTCTATAAGTTATATTGACTACTATAATTATTATAGAATAAAGTAGTTGCAGTAGGTTAATACTATCTATTTTAGAAGGCTAGGCTTACGCTGCTTTTAGTGGTTTATGATAGCTAAATTATAATAATTTGTAATAAATAAAGATATAGAGGAAAGAAGGCTTCCGCGTAACTGTAGTTTATAGAATTTTTATAGTAATAGAATAGCTAATTATATAGTTATACGCGCGTATATAACTACTAAAGTTAATATATAATGAATACCTTTAGTTTAAAAAAGAAATTATATTCTTATAGTTCCACCTTTCTAGTTTAAATTATTACGTTTTAAGTTACTATCACTATTACTAGTATTTACGATATTATTACTAATATAAATATTAGAATTATTACTAATGTAATCTATAGCTATATTGCTAATATTATTAGTATTATTATTAGTGCTGTAACTATTAGGTATATTATAGTTGCTAGTATCTATTACGGGCCAGCCCCGTACGGAACACCCTACGGAACACCCTACTTAAGTGCAGCCAGACAACAAGTGGACGACTTGTTGTTATATACCTTTTGACGAGGCTATGTATGGCTCAATTGTTAGTACTGTTCGTATGCGCCTGCGTGCGTTTACGGGTACTGGAGGCCGAGATACTATTAGCTGCAGCACTACGCCCCCCGGTCGGGGCCAGCCCTTTACAGTATCTACCTTAATATTACTATCAGAAGTATTAGAGGTATTTAGATTAGAGTTTTCAGTATTATATATCTATTTAGTAAATATAGATTTTAGGCTATTATTATTATTATTATTATTATTATTATTATTATTATTATTATTATTATTATTATTAT